>CAKAOH010030722.1:714-12614 GCA_916701665.1 Sebastiscus tertius | reverse complement strand
ATGTATATATATATATATTTATGTATATATGTGTGTGTATATATATATGTATATATGTATGTATATATGTGTATATATGTATATATGTGTATATATGTATATATGTGTATATATATACATATATATGTATATGTGTATATATATATATGTATATATGTATATATATTTGTCCAGTGTAGAAACAATTTGCTGTTAAAAAAATACCATTATTTTCTATATACAAAGACACAAGTAAAAAAAAAAAAAAAAAAAAAAAATACAATAAAATCTATTTATATATACATATATATAATGTATACATACATACACATATACGCACACGCAGTATATACACATTCAAAAACACATATACACATAATCAATAAACAAAATTCAGTCATCATCCTATTCTATGTCCCTGTTCACCTTCTTCATAAAGCTTCCTTGTAGTCGCACAACAATACCAGCAGGGATAAAGTGTGGTAGTGAGTCTCCGTCCAGCTGCAGACACAGAAACACATCCACCACCACACCGCCGTGTCTCTGTTGACTCCGCTCCGCCACGTTGGTCTCTCTCTCTACGTCTGTGTCGCATTCCTCTGCGCAGCACGAGCGTTGTGTTTGTGATGAGGCGGGAAATGGCGTCCGCAGCAGACATGTTTGGTCTGTGACTACCTACCGACCGAGCGACGGACACACAACAGCTGCTCAGCAACAACCAGCAGCACCGACCTCTACCGGGGGCCACCACGGTTCACGGCGGAGAGCTGCCAACGCTGCGGCAAGTTTAGAAGAGCTTCCTCGATCATCAGTAAGTAACAACAACGTCAACATGTAAACAACAACGGGTTGTCCCCCCTCTGATAGCCGCTAGCTAGCCGTTAGCATGGCCTATGCAAAGGAGGCTGGGACACGCGTCATATCTCTGGGGTACTGCACATGCGCAATAGAATCTGGCCTGCACTCCTCGTAATTGAGCCAATGGCAACGCACTACCGGGGGTCAAGTTATTGTGCGCATGCGCAGTACCCCTAAACCTCAAGACCCGTGTCCCATCCTCCTTCCATAGGCCTTGGCCGTTAGCTAGTTAGCTTAGCAGGCTAAGGTTAGCCAGTGAAGGGGGCGTAGTCTAATGGCTGGAAATAATTATGGAAGCGATCAAAATGACGCGCTCAGCTAGCTGATAAATTACTTTATGTTACAGATGAATTAAAGGATAGTTTGCATGTGAAACACATAACATGTTTACAGAGACACTCTGTGGGAAGTGAAGTGAATGATGTCACGGCCTAGCTCTAACTGCCACTGGCGGTTTGTTAGCCTGGATGCTAACTGTTAGCCTGGAATGCTAACTGTTAGCATCCAGGCTAACAGTTAGCATTAATTTATCTTTAAATTATTGGTGTCGGTTGGTTTCTGGGGCTAGCTAACACAAGCGGCTAACGGTTAGTTAGCCTGAATGCTAACTGTTAGCCTTGATGCTAACTGGTAGCCTTGATGCTAACTGTTAGCCTGGATGACGTTTGTGTTAGCTAGCCACGGAAACCAACCGTCAGCATTAATTTAAAGATAAATTCAGATTAATAACAGATATATATATATAGCTGACAGGTTGTCCAGCTGTTGTTACATTGACTCGCAGTTGATGTGGAGCACCAATGGGGGTTGTCAACTGGGTTTTTTTAATGCTAACTACCATCAGCTAGATGCTAACGTTAGCCGCTAGCTAGCTGACGTCGTTGGTGTTCACAGCCTGTCTGATGTTACATAACGACCGTTGTTATGCGACCAGATCTGATTAGCAACAAGTAACTGCTGAAGCTGCAGCATTAAATGACCAAACATAAACATAATAAAGTGTTTACTACTAAATATCAGCTGGATGTGAACATATTAAAGGCCTCGCATTAATGTTTATCACGCAACGTTACACACCGCCCACTGCACTGACCGGTCTGCCTCACACACTGTCTGATGTGTGGACAACTTGTTCTCTAAACTTTTTTTATTATACATCTTTAATGACATTAAACTGATGGGGAAGTTTATTTGAATCACTGAAGATACAGTACTATCTCCTTTTCATTTATTACATCTACCTTACCTATTTTACAACTGCAATTACCTCTGTTTACATTACACCTATTTTATATTTTATACCTCTAGTGTAACACTTCTGTTTATATTTATATATTACATCTACTTTACCTGTTTTATTTGCTTTATAACTGTGTGTGTGTGTTTTACTACCTGTTATGTTTTATCTGCCTCGTTTAGTCTTGTCAAGTATTTGTGTTAAAGCACTGACCAGAAGTGGCAACGGTGACTCTCGTTGTATTTAATACAATAACAATAAAGCTTTCTATTCTATTCATGCTAACTTGCCCATATTAGTGAACATTATGATTAAACAGTTTTACTAAATTGGTCTGATGTAATGTTACAACACTTACTTTGATCACTAATGTACAATTTATTTATTTTACACCAATAGATTTTACACCATAGAAAATAATGGTATTTTTTTTTAACAGCAAATTGTTTCTACACTGGAATATATATATATACATATACACATACACACTGTAGCAGGTAAAAATTTCAGGCCACCTGCCATGATGGCAGAATCCTTATATTAAGAAATATTATTGTTAAAAAGCAATTCCTAAATTAAAAATAGTCAGTGATTAAGGTTACATGATCCATATTTCTTCTGTCTGTTACCACTGACTGAAATATCGAGTATTGCAATATTATGTTTTGTGGTACTGTATTGATCAATTCTCAAAAACTCTGTATTGAATACTAATTAATAGTTTACATGCAAAGATTAACTCAGTCAATACTTTATTTTATTTGCAAAGATATGCACCATCTGTGATAAATGCAAATGTAGATCCTACAATTCTGATTGCATAAAAAGTAAACTTTTTTTTTGCTCAGATTTTATGCATATGGCGGTGTGTTTTTTTTTTATACTATGACAGTTTTCCTAACATTAGATTTTTTAAAAATCACGATATATTGTCTTGCTTACAGTACCGCAATTTATCATAATATTTTGAATCGTATAATGGAAATTATATTTATTTATTCATTTTTCAATAGCTTCTGTGTAATGTGATGTTGCCAACATGAAAAGGTGTGTTTTATTTGTCATGTGTAGTAATCATTTTTGGTATTGATTTGGGATCACTGGATCTCATCACATTGAAGCTATTGGGTGAAAGAAAAATATATATATTTAGCTGCCTAATTTTTTTTTTTTATATACTTTTTAAATTCAGTGATTAAGCCAAAAAAGTCTCAAAACATAAATTGAGTAGTCAATAATTTAGCCATGTACAAAAATCACGTATTTGAAAGATGAATTGAACAAACATACTAGTTATATTATATTGTCAATTAATTTAACGTGCAACGTTTAGGGCTTTTCGTTTGTCTGTGTCACCAATTATCAAAAACTGTATACCTTAGTAAGTTGGCATCAAATATCTGGTTAGATAAATAATCTTGTTTACTTATTTTTTGATAAGATTATTCCTGATTTTAACCAAAATTTGCCAGTTTTAGACTATTTTATTCAGTTCTTGTCAGGGCTGACCCAAATG
Organism: Sebastiscus tertius; assembly: GCA_916701665.1. NCBI lineage: Eukaryota > Metazoa > Chordata > Actinopteri > Perciformes > Sebastidae > Sebastiscus > Sebastiscus tertius. Next base: position 9,024 of record CAKAOH010030722.1, on the reverse strand, counting down.
CTTCGAAGCTTCGACCATTGCCATGATAATCAACCTCAACTTTGTTTTTTGTTTTGTTTTTTTATATATAAGCATGTAGTAATAATGTATAAATCCCAAAATAGTCCATGAAATAAGGAAACATTCCACAACATTATTCATATTCAACATTATTAGTTATTTTCAGACGGATATCACTGTTTATTGTGTTTAGAGGTACGTGTGTACAGTAGTGCTAAAACCGGAGAGATGGAGACAGACATAGCCTACAGCAGAACATGTCAATCTTTTGCGCCGCAAAGCTTCGAATACCTTCGAATATTTCTCACCGAAGCCTCGAAGCCCAAAAAATGGTATTCGGTACAGCCCCAGTTCTGGTAAAGCTGCTTGTGGTTGGAGAACCTGTAACATTTGACAACTTTGTTATTTTGTTCAGTGAAAACAATGATTTTGTAGACACCCACATTTATATTTCACAGAGTAAGGTATTGTTTTCATTATTAAGGAAATGTTTTGTAACCTTTTTTTCCCCCTTTGTCAGATTTTTCTATGTGACGCTGGAGCATGATGAAGCTGAGAGTGCGTAAAGCTCCTCAGCAGCCAAACTTAGGCCGTCGAGTCCTCCCGTCCCAGGCCAAACGGAAACACCGTGAAGTGGCGCCATCCCCGGTGAGAGGTCGAGGCAAAATGCAGAAGAATGAAACAGGCCTTTTCTCCACTATAAAGAAGTTCATCCGTGGAAATGCTGTCAAGGTGGGCTTGCATCAGCTGCTCTTTCACGATTTAGTTTTTGCTACTGTAACATAATGATACACTGTAGGAGCACACACCCTGACTTTATGCACAGAAAGCAGTCCTTCAGCTGCATTTTTGTGCTGATAATTTAAAACAGTGACTCACACATAATAGCTAGGAGTGTTTTTAGACGCTTAACAGAAAGTCTCAATACGGCCAACATTGTTTCCTACTGGCTTTTTGCAAGTTTCGTTGAACTTCCTCTATTTTCATTCTGGCAGCTGTTATAAATTATAACTCTAAATGGTCAGCTAATTGCCAACTTTAAAACCAAATACTGTCTGTTTATTTTATTAACAGCAATTCTCTAAAATGCAAAACTTTTCCCCACTTAAGAAATTGCTTTACTTTATCTTGAGACCCTTTTCAGACATGCAGCTCACTACCTCTTGGGTGTCTGAATAAGCACCAGAGTCACTCTACATAAAAGTCTTAACGTCAATCATACTAGGTCAGCCTTAGGTAACCTTTCTGTAACTCTCTCAGAACAGTCTCAATTGAATGCTGTCACATTAACGTAAAGGGTGCAGTGGCACAAAGTAAAATGCACATGACTGATATTGCAATTGCGATATGATTTGCGATATTAGAAGGAATGATCATTTTTACATAATTATTCTCATTTTCATTATAAAAACATTAAAATGATTTATGGTGATGTTTTTCTTAAATCTGTAGAATATGATTTGTAGGCCAGCGGACATCTCTGCAGCATGATAATATTTAATCTAAAATGCTATTTCAACACACACATTTCACCTTAAACAAATATTGCGCCAAAATGAAATGCATGTTTTGTTTGCCTACAAACCAAACTCTAAAAAATCATCTTTCCTCCCTTGTACAGACAAAAAATAAAAAAAATAATTTTGTGTAATTTCATGTGGATTGAGACACATCTATCTATCTATCTATCTATCTATCTATCTATCTATCTATCTATCTATCTATCTATCTATCTATCTATCTATCTATCTATCATTTCAGATTAAATGACTAAAAACACAAACAAAGCTGAAATTATATTAACAATTTGTAACCTTTATCGGTTTTGTGTCCCTGTTTTTATTTTTCTCAGGTGGAGCAGGATATCCCCGCAAAGAGGAGTCGTATTGATTGTAATTCTGAGGGTGATCTAATTACTTCAACACCACAGACTAGAGGCCTTTCCAACAAAACAGTCTCCAAAGTTTGCCGGAAAACTCCAAATAAAGGTACTAAAGACCCTGTAATGAGTGTTGTAAAAGAAATATCTCATCTTTTCAACAGATCATATGCCTTTCCAATGTTACAAAAAAAGAAACATACATATATTTTGTTTTTGGGTTGTTATTAAAGAGTTGTTGTCTTTTTTTAGACACGATGACCTGCAACAGTAAACCCCTGAAACCGAACGGTAAACTGGAGGCACCCGTCGAGGCAGCAAGCAGCCCACCACGCACCACCCTGCTGGGAACCATCTTCTCTCCAGTCTTCAACTTCTTCTCACCAGCAACTAAAACTGGTAAATAAAAGAATCCTTAGATATTAAAGTCTAAAAATATCTAATATTTCTGATATGTGACCAAACTTTACTGAGCGCTCTTGTCATTTGTGTTCAGCCACTCCTGGTTCAGACTCTCCAGGCCAAGCGATGGAGGCCGAGGAAATAATGAAACAGCTGGACATCGAGCCGGCAGAAGAAATGCCAAGCAGCACTCTCACATCCACAGAGGGCATCACTCCGTGTCACACTGCCCCGATGTTACCGCAGAGGCTTCAGATTACCTCAGACACAACCATAGAAGAAGGAGAAATAGTCACTGAAACTGACATGCCACCATTAACGGGTATGACCACTCTCACATTTAGGGCTGCTTCTAACGGTTATTTTCATTATTGATTAATCAGTTAATTAATTTCTTAATTAATTGATTAGTTGTTTGCTCTATAAAATCTCAGAAAATGGGGAAAAATGTTGATCAGAGTTTCCCAAAGCCCAAGATGACGTCCTCAAATGTCTTGTTTCGTCCACAACTCAAAGATATTCAATTCACTGTCATAGAGGCGTAAAGAAACCAGAGAATATTCACATTTAATCAATCATCAAAATAGCTGGCGATTAATTTAATAGTAGACAACTAATCGATTAACCGTTGCAGTTCTACATGGAACAAAGCTCAACAGTTTGACATGTGGTTTACTCCATATATTTAGATATTGGCGGTCTTTTTTAAAAGAAAGATCTCATTTTCAACATTTCAGTTGTTTAGTGGCCTTTAACGAACCGGATTTCCCCGAAGATCTAGACTATTGTGGGTAAATGTATGCTTAATTAATTGTTGCAAAACTCTGGTTTCAACTTCTAATAGCAGATACTGTAGTAGATGCTGATTTGTGTTAGAATATAAAGAACAGGCTTCATTTTGACTTAACAGAAGCTCGTGGAATGGAGGTTACCCCGAACGTGACGTCATGACTTTGACCCTTGGTTGCTCAAGAACATAATATTTGAACTCCTTTTCCATCTTTCTCTGTCTTTCTCAGCTCCTGGTTGTATGCCAGATGGTGTTTATCCACATGCGTTACCTACAGCTCCTCCAGAAACCTCATATGAAGAGGAATGGGAAGTTTTTGATCCGTAAGTTGATTTTTAAGCAGTTTATAACAACAATGGCTATTTATTTATTTATTTATTTATTTATTAAAAATGAGATGTAAGTAAAAATAAGAAGGTGCATTCAAGGTGACATTGCATGTTGGCCTGTGAACAGAGCTGCAATGTGACACTTTAACCACTAGATGGCAGCAGAAGCACAACTTTCAGCCTTTGTGTGACTACTCTGTGATGACATGTGACACCATGTTTACACCACGACTGTGCTTCATTGGACTAAAGAGTTCAGTTGATTCAAACTCTTATTTGAATCTTTTTAGACCCCTGTAGTACTGAAATTAGAGTAGACCTTTAATGAGGCCGTCCTGTTTTAAGGGCACTTAGAACAAACATTTCACAGAGAACAAGATTAGTCATCAACTCAGGTCTATCCCTTATATCATCTAGTTCGACACTGCTCTATTAACTGTACAGCAGCCAAATCACAATTTGGATTTGCTCTGGTTATAAAAAAATCCTTTAGAAACTGAATCTAAACAGACAGCCTCACACCAAATGTTCTTGTTTGGGTCTGAAACTTTGGTCGAAAACTGGTGGCGAAAAGACAAAATCTGTGCTATTACTACTTCACATTTCAGCCAGGATGACCAACACTATATTTTGTTGCTCTTTGTTGGAAAACCCCTTGTTTGTTTTGTTAAATGAGGGACTTTATATTGTTTCTCTGCTTTAAGGTACTTCTTCATCAAGCACGTGCCTCCGCTGACAGAAGAGCAGTTAACACGCAAACCAGCACTACCTTTGAAAACACGCAGCACGCCAGAGTTTTCTCTAGTCTTGGATCTGGTAAGCAGTGAACGCTTTCTTGTGCTGCATCTCATATTAAAAGTAAATTCATTTTTAATAGTTTTTTCCTACTGATTTTCTTTTCTTTTCTGTTGTCAGGATGAAACTCTGGTCCACTGTAGTTTGAATGAGCTAGAAGACGCAGCCCTCACATTCCCTGTGCTCTTTCAAGATGTAATATACCAGGTATGAACTGTTACATGCCGTTCTCCAATCGAAACGTCTACATCTCCTTGCTGCTGTGATAACATTTCTTAATTTCTTTTTAATCTGAAGGTGTACGTTCGGTTGAGGCCTTTTTTCCGCGAGTTTCTTGAGCGCATGTCTCAAATGTATGAGGTGAGATGCCACTTTCATTTCACTCCAGACTGTTCAATCTGCCCTGCCCTAAGTTTACGTATTACTCATTTATTGCTGCTCTCCTTTACAATTTCAGATTATTCTCTTCACGGCTTCAAAGAAAGTGTACGCCGACAAGTTGCTCAACATCCTGGATCCGAAAAAACAGTTGGTCAGGTCAGTGACAAAACAGGACTCTGAAGCAGCTTTTATAATAAATGATGTTGATTTAACAGGATGTTCAATCACAACAAAGCTAGAGGAAGTTGTTTGTCACCCACGACTCAACCAGGGAAGTTGACTACAGTTGGCCTAGGGAAGTAATCGAAGATAAACATATGACGTTAGTCAGCGGGACAGAGAAGGCTCGAGCTCTTTGCTGCTTTCTTTTCCTCATTTTTTGAACAGTCTCACATAAAGGAGAAAATAAAAAATTGCTGGTTTTTAAAGTGAATCAAGTTTGCGTGGCGTAGCGAGCTAACAACAGTATATGTATTGATGTTTTTGTTAATCCTCCACACACACCCATGCTTTCTGATCTGGTCCTCCACACCTCTGACCTCTTTATTCATCCTCAGCCACAAATACAATATGTACAATAGTCTGGTGGACGCAGCTTCCTCTTCCTTTTGTCAAATGAACAAATGAGAGGAAGAACCTGTTTTGCTAAGAGAAAGCAGACAATCACTGTTCATCTAAATGGTGAATGCTTGTGTAGGCTGCTTTTAAAGTTTGTATGAAGATGTGAAGAAGTCTTCTTTTCTCCACCAGCAGAAGTTTAAATTCCAGTCATTTAACCCTCTGCAAAATTTAGTTGTGTTATTTTTCAAATAACTGAGGATTATCACCACACTTAATGCATGATGTTTTAACTCAATATGGCCTTTTAAAATAGAGATGTATTACTGCATGTTTTAACTGAGGAATATTCTCTCTTTGTGTTTTGTTTTTTTAGACATAGGCTATTTCGTGAGCACTGTGTGTGTGTTCAAGGAAATTATATTAAAGACCTAAACATTCTCGGACGGGATCTTTCCAAGACGATAATAATCGACAACTCACCCCAAGCCTTTGCCTATCAGGTAAAACTTTTTCACACTTTTTTTTTTATTTTGATTACAAACGTGCATTTTTCTACCAATGTTTCTGTGTCACAGTGATACCAGAGCATAGATTTTGTGTCTTTTGCAGCTTTCCAATGGAATCCCTATTGAGAGCTGGTTTGTGGATAGAAATGACAACGAGCTTCTAAAGTTGGTTCCTTTCCTCGAGAAGCTTGTGGAGCTGGTATGTATATAGACTTGTTTCTTTCTAATTTGCAGTCGAATGTGAAGGAGAATTGCCTCTAGGCGGCATATTTCAGGAAGTAGTTATTGTAATATAATATACATAAGTTGTAGGTATCTATCAATAATTTTAGACACAGTAAAAAAAGAGACATAGTTTAGCAAAGTACTGGTTAACAATGGATCCCATAAACACCCATCTGTTACACAAGTATAATGGATCAGTCAGTCATAAGACACGCGCAAGAAGACTCATTCATGAATCACTGTCCTTAACAAACTAAGAGGATGTCTCATGTGACATGGTGTAGAGCAAAGACAAGAAAGGTGAACAGAAACTAGAGAGAAAATAAACAAAAATAATGAAAGAAAGAAAAACAAACTGGTAACTAACGGGTTAATTTAAAAAAAAAAACGCAAAATGACGTGAAATATAAGAGGTGCTTTTCTTTTAGTCCGTCGCTCTGTTGATTCAGTGAGCTTTGGCGCCGCATTTCTAAGTGAAGCTAGAGGAGCTGAAATTTTAATGTTTTGAGTAAATGTCTTGACTTTTTATCTTATTTTCTGTTGTTGGCTTTCCTAAAGTTTATTGTCCCATTTAGATCAGGTCATCGTTAAGGGCGCTCTGACCGATAGGCCACCGATCGTTATCAGTTTATATTGGTTCTAAATAGTTTGATCAGTTGTCTCTATCAAGGACATTTTCAATACTCATTTGCCTGCTTTCTCGCCTGCTCTTCAATTCGCTCTGATTTCCAGAGTCCAGCAAGAGAAACTTTCATAAGATTTCTGTTGCAGTGTTACAAAGTAATTTAATTAAATGATGTGTGGTTTCTTTATCTCTGAAAGAACATCTGAACAGCTGAAATGAAACGATATCCACTTCAATGGTCTCTTTTATTAAACCTGAACAACTGAAGCCCCTGTGAGTCTTTTGAGGAAAAACACCATAAAAACCTTCTAAAAGTAGCCTGAGAAAAAGTTGAAGATACAACGGTTTGTACGAACAACTGAAGAGCTCCCTGAAAGCCTTTTCGCACCCATGTTAAATGAACCTACTTTAAATTAACTTATAGACCGAGTCCTACATGCTTAAACAGTCAAAAATATTCTCGGTGGTTAACCGTTGACATCCCTAGTCTGGAGGATGATGGATCGGAGGCTGATATTTCACAGATGAAGGTCTGTTAGTTTAATATATCACTGTTGAGACGACCCATTCAGCAAATTTTTCACCTCATAAATCTCGTTCCTGCCAGCTTTGACCACATTGCTGTGAAACTAGTGGCCTTACGCTTGATTTATGCTTGCTGCATCTGCAAGTGTCTGCACAGCCAAAGTGACGCCACACCATCAGACACGGCTCTTCACGGGGGTTAAATGGAGACTTTGAGGAGCTTTGAGGGTGCGTGTTTGCCGCAAGGAGAAATCCGCACTGAGTATAAAAGATTCAAACGCTTCCTTGTCACGATTCTTCGTCGGCTCATGTCCGTGCGGCCATCCTTGAGGAAAGTATAACTGAAGCTTTAGTTGTAAACACTGAACTGAAAAGTCAGTTTCCTTGTAGTTTCTGAACCGTTTTCTCTCTTTATCACAGAACGAAGATGTCAGACCGCACATCCGAGAACAGTTTCGTTTGCACAACCTCCTTCCTCCAGACTGATGACCTCGAGTTCGTCTCTCAGTTCAAGATGGTATCATTGGAAAAAAAAAAAAAAACTCCCAGAAGAATATATTCAATGGATTTCTCTTTGCAAACATTGCCATTATTATTATTAATATTTTTTAAATCATGCAAAAATTTAAAGTTGTGTTTGAGTCAAAAAGCCCTGGATGTTTTTATATATATACACACACACAAACACACACGCACACACTCGAACCAGATTCAGAACAAACAGACTTTTCACTTTTTGCGACTTTGAAGGCGGCTTCCTGGAAGGTATTTTGTCTTTTTAAGAACCATTTTGGACAAAAGTGAATGTCATGCAGTGTTGGATCACATGGACCCTGGTGGCTTCAGCCTGACCTCGAACGGCCAGTCAAACCTGTATAATATTCACTCTATTTACTTGTAAATATATGTACATAGTTTTTTTTCTTCAAGGTTTTTAAGTCATTTTATTTCAGATTTTAGTATGTTTTCTTTGATTCGGTTGCTTTTATAAACCAACAAGATGTTAGTGTGTTTTGTTTGAAGTTGTTGATGAACAGCTGCTTTTCTGTTGTATGCCTGCATTATTCCTGTGATGCTTTACTCCATTACATGCAGTTGTCTGTAATAAGGTGCAGTTTTAAAAAAAAAAAAAAAAAAAGTATCTTTGGGAGGAAAATGTTTCTGAAACAATATTTTAAAGCTATGTAATGTAAGCTAGACTTGGGTCTCAACTGAATACAAAGCCATAATGGCTGAATTATAATTTTTGGAGATTTGTATTTGACAGTCCATTTCTGATTTAATGAGGGGAG
>CAKAOH010030698.1:0-37958 GCA_916701665.1 Sebastiscus tertius | reverse complement strand
GTGTGTGTGTGTGTGTGTGTGTGTGTGTGTGTGTGTGTGTGTGTGTGTGTGTCTGTTATGTGATTGATGCTCTCGCCATCTCTTACTGCTGGGAACTACAATGACTCACTCCTTTCTTCCCTAAAATCTCTCTCTCTCTTTCTGTCTCTGCCCCTTCCCTCATCCACCACTCTCTTGAGAGCATAAATGTCGGCTGAAGTTAGCAGGTAGCACCGTTCACCATAACCTTAAATTAGAGCAAACGTCCTCTGATTGTGGATCAAATCAGTCACTTTATAACAGTGTTGGGGTGTTCAAGATTGGTCTTGGCCCTCAAGACAACTTTTTGAAGGTCTCGTCTCAGAATTGATCATACTTTTACACTGTCTTGTCTCGGCCTTCGACAAAGAGGACTCTGGATTTTGATTTCAAAACCACAACTGCGGGGGAATCACGAAATTGCCTGTGCTTTGTCTGATTAATTTGTTAATGTCATTACTGTGAGTGCTCATAGAAAACAAAGGTTAAGTCCCACGCATACATCTGTTCATCTGCAAAGCCTTTTCATTATTGTATAAAGACATCTCTTACGGTACACTTACAAACACACACACACACACACACACACACACACACACTATATATGGCAATATAAGAGGTGAATGAAGAGGATTTGTTTTCTGTGGGTGTTTTTATGGGAATGTGGATCTTTCAGATCGGTTTGAGGAGTGCCTTTGGTTTGCATGTTCCACATTTTATCATAAGTGTGTCATGCAGTGCGGAACGAGCACTGGTCTGGTCTTGGTCTTGACTTGGTCTCGGTTTAGGTGGTCTGGACTACAACACTGCTTTTTAATGCCAACAAGCTTAAAACACAAATTTGGAATTTTATTTTGACCATATACATTTGAGATTTACTTGAATATTTGAAACGTTAATAATAGGGCTGTCAATTGATTAAAACATGTAATCGCGATTAATCACATGATTGTCCATAGTTAATCGTGAGTAATCGCAAATTAATCACACACTTCTTATCTGTTCAAAATGTACCTTAGAGGGAGATTTGTCAAGTTTTTAATACTCTTTTCAACATGGGAGTGGGCAAATGTGCTTGCTTTATGCAAATATATATATATATATGTATTTATTATTTGAAATCAATTAACAAAACAAAACAATGACATATATTGTCCAGAAACCCTCACAGGTACTGCATTTAGTATAAAAAATGTGCTCAAATCATGACATGGCAAACTGCAGCCCAACAGGCAACAACAGCTGTCAGTGTGTCAGTGTGCTGACTTGACTATGACTTGCCCCAAACTGCATGTGATTATCATAAAGTGGGCATGTCTGTAAAGGGGAGACTCGTGGGTACCCAGAGAACCCATTTTCATTCACATATCTTGAGGTCAGAGGTCAAGAGACCCCTTTGAAAATGGCCATGCCAGTTTTTCCATGCTAGTATGTCTTGGTTGGTACCAATGGATTCCTCCGTTTTTTTTTAGTTTCATATGATGCCAGTATCTTCACTCCAGCTTTAAAACTAATTTGTGTTATTATTGCGTTAACTTTGACAGTCCTGGTTATTAATCATAAAATTACAATTTGTGTTTTTTTTTTCCCTCTTTAGTTCACAACTGTTGCTGATGTAATGTTTACTAGCATCAAAATCATTACTCAAACACCTGACTAAAGTATTGCTGGTGCGACAGCTTCATGTTCTCATACATTTTAGATAACTGATTGTCCCTTTTTAAGTCAAGAAATGTACAAAAGCGATCTAGTTAGCTGCAGAGACACAAATGGGCCTGCAGCCTGCAGCTATAGTGTTGGCATGCAACGTACAACCAGATGCTTATCAATAATAGAATATTGGTGTTTAATATTTCAAATCTGCTTGCAAAGTCATTCTGTGGCATTTCTTTGCTCCTCTCTGAATGCTACACCTGACTCAGTTCACATGTTTTGTTTCGATCAAAAACACCTGCTTCCTCCTTTCCTTTCCTTTCCTTTCCTCGTGCTCTCCGTCCCTCACTCTCTCGCCCTCACCCTCCTTCCTTCCTGCCCACTTTCTCCCTTCGTGACCTCTGCCCTGCTCTCACTTTCACACCATTTCTCCGTCTCTTTTTCGGGACGCTTGTCATTTTTCTTGCGGTTTTCTCACGCCAGCGCAGGATATGAAAGGATTGTTTTGTGTTTATGGGAGAATGGGAATGGGAACAGATGAAGGGGAAAGAAGGAGAGAATGAGGTTGATGTTTGTTAAAGAAAAAGTCAGATTGTTTGAGTTTATAGGAGCTGGAAGGAGATATTGGACTTTTGTTTGGAGGAGCGATGGCAGAAGGGATGGAGAGGTGTAGACATGAGGATGGAATGATGGTGGGTTTTGTTTACCGGATAGGAAACACAACATCGTTATCAGCATGAGAGCTGAAGTAGAAAACTCAGAGATGGGAATGGAGGGGTTAGAGAAAAACATACATCCCTCGTGGGACATGATTACAGCTTTGAAAAGTGAATTTGTACTCTGCACTAGTTAAAATAACCCGAAATGTACAAGGTGGTTTGAGATGTTTTGAAGAGTCAACATGTTAGATGAAGCAGTAAAGAGAAAATATTAAAACGAAAATGAATTAAAGCATAAGATTGGCAATATTTGAAATGTTTCTTATTGACATCAATGCGTCTCTCAACACTGTCTCTTAGCCCCAAGCCCATTTGTTCCCACCGAAGGAGAACATCTTTAAAAACGGCTCACAAATATTTAGTTTCATTTTTAAAAAAAGATTAAATAATTTCCTAAAACAGCTGGGCACTGTAGTTTTTATCAAATACTACTACTAAGTAAATAGCGCATTAGGGAACTATTTCAGCAGCAGATTAATACACATTCAAAAGTGAGTATTTAAGGTGCTAAATGCGTGATTGGGGCACACTCACATGCACTCACATGCACTAAAAACGCGGCCACCTGGTGATGTCAACAAAGCACGGAGAAGCTCGGATTACAACACACACAGAGAGAGAGAGTGACTTCATTCTCTGCTCAGGTAGACATTACTCCTCTATGTCTTTACATTATAGTTGTTTGATGCTATATTAATGCTCTGGGTATCTTGTAGAGAACCTTTAACGATAGCAGGACGGTGTAGGATTGAATGAAAATATAGTGCTTGTGTTCATGGTAATAAATGTCACTCAGTGCAACGGCGTGACTCATAGATGTGTTTTTAATAGTTTTTGGACAACAATGGAGCTCTACGGCACAGAGGAAAAAGCTATATAAGGCTTCGGATACACAGACAGGACTTGTTAGTAACAGGATCAATTCATTGTTGGTTTTTGTCTTTTCATAGGATTTGTTCAAAGTAGGAAAACTATGATATATTGCCAGCCTTAATCTTTAAAGCCTACAGTCTTTGATTTGTTGCATTAATCATAGTCTCCATGTTTAAGCATTTTGACCAAAAGGAATTTAAGATCACATCTCAAACTAGCTAAAGGCGATTATCCATCAGTCCGATTTAAAACTGCTGCTCCTGACTTCTCGTCCATCAAAGCAGATGGAAATCTGATGTGGCTGGACACTTTAATGCAATAATGTTTAAAGTTTCCTGTCAAGTCAGCTGATTGGCCATGCACCTCAATATTTCTGTGATATTTTTGCACGTCTATGATAAATACATGTATATTTTTATGTGCTTTCTGGGGTTTATTTTTATTTCCAGACCAACAGAATACAGAGGGCATCTTTCTACAACTGGTTCTACTAATTCATGTAGCTTCAGGAAATAATTTCAAAACAAATCGTAGTGCAAAGTGCAAAAACAGAAATACAGTAATCCTTGTTCAGGACGTCCTGAAAACAAGGAGAGGACTGTTGTGAATATGTGCAGCTTACACAGATCGTATCAACTGATCTCAGATTTCCCTTTTAAAGTAGGAAACAGTGGGCGTCATTTGTTAAAAATAATTTAAAAAAAAAAATGAAGGTCTGCAGGTATTTACAGTAGAAAAAGCTCAAGTAATTTTGGTTTTAAAGGTAGAAACCGGTTTGATTTCAACGTCAAATTCTGGGTCATGTGACTCTAAAAAGCATTATCTTCCCTGCTGAAGCGCTTTAGAAGCACAATATCTGAGTGATTTCTCGTTTTTCACATTTGTTTTTTTCTCCACACAATGTGATTTTAAAAAAAGACTCCCCCCAGTTTAAACAAGCCATGTCTAATCTACAATTTAATGATTAGAAAACAATTGGAACCACAAAGTTTTACTGTCTAGGTGTATTTCTGAGTGCAGGCGCGTGGAAAAACACCCATAAAGTCTACGCAGAAGTTGTGATGAATGGCCAGTCTGTACTCCGACAGTCACACATTGAGCTCCATATTTAGTGTGTGTGTGTGTGTGTGTGTGTGTGTGTGTAGGAAATGTGCATAGTAAAATGAGCGCTTTGATGATAGATGGAGCAGATTGTACATTTTTCTTTCCCACGATCAATCAACAACAATCACCGCCGTCTGTCGGCTCGAATTTGCACTTTTTCCGTCGGTCTCTCCATCCTTCCGGCTTTCGTCCTCCACGTTCCCTCCCTCCTTCTCTCACCTTATCATCTCCCATTTTCAAATGTCTTTCATCTAAATCCTTTCTCACACTCCCTCTCTCTCTCTCTCTCTTTGTTTCCTCCCTCTCTGTCTCTTTACTTATTTCTTTTTCTCTCTTTCTGAAATACTTCCTGCGTCTTGATTCTCTCAGAATTGTTCCCTGTGTGTGTGTGTGTGTGTGTTTGTACCTACAGTACTAGGAGTGTGTGGGAACTCCGCTATTATGGTGTGTGTGTGTGTGTGTGTGTATGTGTGTGTGTGTGTGTGTGTGTGTGTGTGTGTGTGCTGTGTGTGTGTGTGTGGGGGAACAGAAACATGTCTTATTTACTAGGTTAGGTGTGTTTTTTTTGTGTCGTTTGTGTGTGTGAGCTGGAACTCTATAATAGAAACTGTTTTCCTGTTTTGATGTTGACAAACCTACAGACAGACAGATTCCTATCTGCTGCCTTGTCTCCTGCTTTATGGCTGTGCCACTGTTTGAGTTGTGTGTATGTGCTTTTTCTGTGTGTGTAGACTGTATGTGTGTGTAACCAAGTATCTTATTATTCCGGACGTGTGTGTGTGTGTGTGAGACAGAAAGGGGGAATAAAAATATAATGCCAGACAAACAGAGAGAGACAAAGCTTTCCGTAGTTTGAACAAAACCCCACGACAGGAAGCCCTGTGTGAATGGCGCGGCCATATTAGGAGCCAGGAAGTGAAGGTGATGGAGTCCCCGCGATGACAGGGTTCCCAAGACCTGGTCACCACGGCGACAGGGGTCAAGCCTTGTTTATGGCCCACTCACGAGAAACACATGTCGAGGTCGACAATTGTACAGGACCTGTAAAGTTTCAAATGAGGGCAAAGCGACAACGTGACACAATGCTAGTGGACTAAGATGTATTCACTGTATCCCTGCTGGGGATGTTTGTTGCCCCCATGTTTCTTGTCCTTTTATGATGATCACTGCATGTGATTATCATAAAGTGGGCATGTCTGTAAAGGGGAGACTCGTGGGTACCCATAGAACCCGTTTTCATTCACATATCTTGAGGTCAGAGGTCAAAATTTAGCGTAACTTCATAGCGTTATTTAATCTCCTTCTCGAAAAAGCAAGTATGACGTGGTTGGTACCAATGGATTAATTTTCTGGTTTCATATGATACCACTATCTTCACTCCAGCTCTAAAACTGAGTCTGCTGCTGCTGATGATAAAAATCTCCAGCTTCATCTGGAAGTTAGCGAGTTGTAACGATGATCCAGCACAAATTTATTATTGGAAATCATGTTGCTTGTACTTTCTGTTTCTGCGAGAGGCATACAGACCGTAATTCTTGCCGTAGAGAAACATGTGATTCATCAACAGTGTTGAAAACATGGAAATTATCCCAATTGCAGCAGGGAGGTTTTCATACGACAGCAGTATTTTGTAAACAAACTCCCTCCCAAACTTTTCAGAAAATCTCAAATGCTGACAACAGCTCCTTCAACATCACACTCACCGACTGTGTTGAGTCACGCAAAGATTTCCCTGAACTTACCAACCAAATGAGCTTTGTCTCTCCTAAAGTCTCACATTAGATGTCCTGCCTCAGTCAGCAGGTCACACCTCAGACTCTTCAAACTGATCTAAAGGTCTGTTAATGGATCCGTGCAGGAGGTGGGGGGACATTTTACAAAAACCCCGCCATAATTAGATATCATGGCACTCAGTTATTGATGTTCGTGTCATTACAGGGGTCTGTTTGAGAAATCTGAAAATGCGTTTTAAATGTATAAGAGCCTAATGTCACCTCAATCAAATTAGCTGCCATCAGCTCGCTCTCCAGCTTTATTCCATCTCTTATCAGTGGCATCTTCATCCTATTGACCCGCAGTAATCTGTACTGTCTCTCTTCGTATAGGATTACTGTAGATTTAATAAAAAAGTCTGAGGGGATTATGGCTTGAAAGGGATACTCTTTGGAAGTTACTTTTATTTTTACACTGAGTGAAACAAACTCACATATACCTTTTGTGTGTTACCTTTTACCACAGATTAAAGCTAGGGTTGGTAATCTTCTTCAAACACATTTGTATTATATTTGTTTAAATTCTCATTACCTCTCGACTGTAAGCAATAAATCAAATGCTCTGACAAAAAAAAAACAATCTGCTATCTGTGGTTGTCACAGGACTGTAATAAGCCTGTCCAGAAATTTTATTCAACTTGTACCAAACCTCTTGTTCAACAAACTTTAAGCAGAAGTATTGATCACCTTCAAACTGCACTGAGACGCAAGAGAGGGACGAACTCCCTGAGTCTCTCTTGTCTCTATATGAGAGGAATAGTGTGGCGGCCAAATGGCATCTAATGTATTTGTCTTCTCTTCTATTGAGCCGCATTAAGCGACAGTTTGACAGTGAGGCGCTGATAAAGTCCTGATTTAATTATCTGTGATTCAGCTGACTTCACTCAGCTAAAAGACCGTCTGCCTCCTCCTCCTCATCTTCCTCTTCTTCCCCTCGGCCGCTCAGTGAAATCATGTGTCCGAGGGCGTAGTCTGATGTTATTTTTTTTATTTTGGCATTGATAATGCATGCATGGCCGTGTAATGACTTGCGGATAACTGGTTTCATTTTGTGATG
The DNA here is from genome assembly GCA_916701665.1 of Sebastiscus tertius. NCBI lineage: Eukaryota > Metazoa > Chordata > Actinopteri > Perciformes > Sebastidae > Sebastiscus > Sebastiscus tertius. Next base: position 30,762 of record CAKAOH010030698.1, on the reverse strand, counting down.
ATTGATTTTTTATTAATGTGTAATCACACTTTAGATGTTAGTTCAGGCTAAACAATAGAAATACCAGGAATATTATTTTCAGCGTGAGGAATGTTTTAATTACGAGTTCAAAGAACAAGAACAGACTACAAAATATCTTGGCAAATTAGTTTCCTCTGGTGTTCAATTTCATAATGTGGCTTTTAAAAATATCTTTACGGCGGGATAATACAAATAAAATAGTTCAAAGTTTAACGAGTTGAGTGAATTTAAAGACTGAAGTATACCAGATCCATCTCATCCTGGTTAACTGTTGCTGGTGCGAAAAATTGTATGCAATCTTGGAAGTTAGTCCACAGAAAATGTCAAACTAGTTGGGAAATTAAGCAAAGTTACTGAACTTGCGTGACATCCTCCTGTTAAAGGAAAACGCTCCTGCTCCTACTCTATGGGCCCAATGGATGCGGAAGATCGTCGGAATATCCGGAAAATGTTATACTCGGTAGTTAAGCTTTTTTTTTTTGTTTTATGTGTCGCTGAGTAACTTTCACAGGAATGAAAAAATAGGACACATTTCTGACACCATTTACCTTTAAAGAATATAATGTTATTGCATTATTTCTAATATTAGATCAGATTTTATCCCTAAAATGTTAAATAAGGACAGTGTGAAATATTTACTGACAGAACGCCCCAACATCAGCAGGTATACAAATTCAAATCTACAGCACCTATCATCTCACCTTTACGACGCTGTATCCAGTTCTCTTTATACATCCATGTGGACATTGATGTATAAAGAGAACTGGATACAGCGTCTTACACCTTCCCTCGAGAAATAACAGCTGAATCGGCATGTGGAGCGTGTCAGGTATTAGCCTGTAAGAACAGTTTGGAGGTAAAGCAAACTTGCAAAGCAAACAGTTAGTGAGATAAAGATGCCGTTGATTTAGCTGTTGTGTCAGTAAATATTTCACACTGTCCCCATTTAACATTTTAGGGATCAAATCCAGGCACAGCTGTAATGTGTTTATTTTAATCAGTGTGAAACTGTGCAATAAAAGTGGTTGATTGAATTTGATCTAATATTATAAATAATCCAATAATATTAGATTCTTTAAAGGTAAATGGTGTCAGAAATGTTTTTGTCAGTTATCATCTCTGATAATCTCATCTAGTGGATAGTTTTGCTTTTCGATCCCCGTCTGTCTCATCAGATCTTTTTCTGATTCAGAAATTAGTTCTTTCACTTATTTACTGCAAAAAAAATGTCTTTCCAAACACATGCATAATGAGCCTTCCTATAATACATATGAACTTCATAAACTCTTAATCTGCAGTATGCAAATACTGATAATAGAAAATAAAAAAATTAAATTGTTTCATTCTTCAATATATTTAACAATACATTTATGTCTTAAGAAAATGTATATTATCATTTACTGTAGTTATGATGTCAGGTCACGGGTGGATAGGTTAGGTTAGGTTATCTTTATTGTCCCATGAAGGAAAATTTGTTTTGCAGCCAGGTTACACATGAAAACGGAATACAAAAACATGACATAAAGGACACATTAACACATTAAAACACAGAGCTAGAGCAGAGAATGGAAATCTGTACCCACGTACACATATACACCTACAGTATACACTTGTGCAAATATGCAATAGTGCAAGGGAAGTGCAAAAAGTGCAGCCAGAGTGTTATATGCTATTGAGCATATTAATAACACTTGGGATGGAGGAGACATGGAATCTATTAGTTCTCCTAACGGGTTTATTGTTATCTAATCTTTATTTAATCAGGCAATCTCGTTGAGATTAACATCTCTTTTCCAAGAGAGACCTGAGAACAAGAAACATTCACAAGAACACACACACGAGCAAAACGGAAACAACACAATAAACAGAATTAAAAACAGTTACAAGAATCATGAAAAAACATCAGATGATAAAGCTTTAAGGGGAATGTAAGACTCTAGTTTGATGACAGTTTGCAGTTCATTGCATAATACCTGAAACCAGTTCTACCATCATTACACAACTTAACCTTAGATAGCATGGGGGTTATCTAAGGTAAAGTAATTACTGGGTTGTGCGTTGTACCTGCTGGGTTTGAATGACAGAAGAGATGTGAGGTAGGTTGGAAGCTTCAAAAGTAGAGCTATTTCTTTGTGACTGTAAGGAGGCCCATCCAACCGTCTGACACAGAGAACAATGATGCAAGATTTCACAGACCGGAGGAAAACAACCAGTCAGAGCCGAGCTGGAGCCTAGCCGTCTCTGAGCAACTGTCAATCACTCACAAACTGAGGAAATACCAAGCACCGCCCACCAGCCGGAGCAAACTTTCTCATTTTACAGCTAAACAGTACACTACAAGATGTTTCTGAAAACATTTGAGGCGAGAAATAGGTATTACAGTAACAGAATATTGATTCATATTTGATCAGCGCTGCCTAGTTTGACCGTTTAATCGGAGTTTGTGAGTGATTGACAGCTGCCTCTGTTGAATGAACAACCAATAGGAACGCTCTCTCTCTGAAATGACCTGTGATTGGCCAAAGTCTCCCGTCACAGGCTAGATTTTTTAAAGCCTGAAAACAGCCATGAGGAGATGCAGAAGTCTAGTTTTCTGAGAGTCAGTTATTGAATATGGATCTTGAATGCTCAACTGTTGCCATGAAACAACGTCTAGATGGCAAAAGCTTGAACTCCTTCAGGAGTGGATGGTCCTGGCATAGCATTATATAGCAGTAGCCCTTCTAAGGACCTGCCTGTTATAAATGTCCAGGAGCATATAGCCTGACGCATCCCTGAAATCTAACTGGCCATTTTAACAAGACCACCAAGTCTGTTCTTGTGAAGATGTGAATGTGCTTGGTGAACTGCTGTCTAATGTGAATGTGTGCGTGGGAATGTTTAAATGGTGTGTCTCTCGTTTGCTGACAGACATTTTTATGAGGAACTGGTTTTTTTGTTGACAGGTTTGTGTGTGCAAGATGTTGTCTGATATTATTCAAAGCTATTGAAAGCATATGTACTCAACAGTGTTTCCTTTATGGTGCTGCTTCCTCTGTGTGTGTGTGTGTGTGTGTGTGTGTGTGTGTGTGTGTGTGTGTGTGTGTTTATAGATAAAGGCTACAAAGTTATTTCCATGGATCCATCCTTACCTGAGATCCTGTCATGCCACGCTTGTTTGTAGATCCTCACCTGGTGTCCGCCGGTGGTGGAAAGTTCAGGCTCAAAATAATCAAATATGTGCTCGGTAACAAAGTCACACACGCATAACAGTCGGGATTACTGTTGGTGATGTTTCTTGTTGTGACTGTTACTCACAAAAGCCCAGGAAACTTGAACGCTGAGTCATTTTCTCTGGGTTAACCAGCACACAGGTGTTGCTGCTGCAGTCCTTTGTGTGATAATCCAGGCCGACTGTTCGCACAGACGCTCAATAGACCTGAGATAAAAACCTCCTGTTGCGTACGGCTGCCGTGGCTTTCTCTCCTTTTTCTCCTTTAAGTGTGTTTTCACAGTCGGTGTTGATAAAGTCAGCCTCGGGTCAACTCTTGGGTAACCGAGGCAACAGCACATACAACGGTCAATTTATGTTGCTGTATACTTCACCTGTGACTGCAACTACATTGTTGTCATGAGTAGCAATTTGTTAAATCATATTTATTATAAATGATGTAAAAAACATAGCATAATGTTTATAAAAGTGCTGTCTCTTGTTCTAATTGTAAACCTGTCACAGCTGATTCCCTTCAATTAGCCAAACAGTGATTAATATGAAGTTTGACTTTGGTAGAATAAATAAATTATAAAGTAATAATCTAGAAAAATGTTATACTTGTCATCGCCATTACATCAATTATCGATGTTTAAACATGTTTGTTTTCAAAATGCAATATTTTAATTCACCACAACTGACTGTTGTGTCACTGGGGGCCACTACCACAGTCGATGTGTTGTGCATTGTCCCCATTAGAGAAACAATAAAATTAAATAAATAAATCAACACAATTATTTTAGAAAAATCACTTGATTGCAGGTTTGCATACATCAAATGCATACTCTTGTTTTCCAATCAAAATATTCAGTTTAATTCAAACAAATCAAAAAAAATTATGCCTCTCACTCCTGTAATTTGGATGTTACTTGCGCCCCCTGGTGGCCGACAGATAAACCCCATCTGCTGATTGCTCATCTTTCGGCATCTGTCTCAATGTGGCTGAAAACCCCCTGGATTAAGAGATCTCTCTACCTGCCTACATCTCTGTCTATAACTCATATCTGTCTCGCTGTGTGTGTGCAGGTCTTCCAGAGCAGTACTACAGTCTGACGTGGTTCCTCAGTCCGGTCCTCGGCCTCATGTTCACTCCTCTGATCGGCTCGGCCAGCGACCGCTGCACTCTGCGATGGGGCAGGAGGAGACCCTTCATCCTGGCTCTCTGTATAGGGACACTGATAGGAGTTGCACTCTTTCTGAATGGATCACTGATGGGTGAGTGTGTGTTATTCAATATTTATATCCTGTATTTCATGTGTCAGGGAGGGAGAACCTATCAATCATGAGTTTATTTCTGCTCTTTGGACCCTTGATCAGCTGCTGAAATCTTATCAATCAAGTCACCTAATGTTACCATAAAGCCAGTGTCTTCATAGAGAACAGTACTAGTGAGTTAAGATCCAATTACAGACACACTTTATGTGAACATAGATGACATACAGTCACAGTCTTATATATTGTTATTAGCAGTTCATCACTATTTCATAAAAATCAGAGCAAACTGGCGAGCAACAAATAAATTCTCCTATCATTTTACTGTACTTGAATATACTGGATATTGGATGTTAGATATTATTTTTGTGGAGTTTAAAGCAGTTATGAGCATCATCAAGTATTTAAAGGTAAGGTTTGAAAAGGTATTGTTGATGTTTTCACAATAAAAGTACTTGATTTTATTGTTATTACCTCTCAAAAAAGAACAGCTGATTTTTTTTTACTTTCTTTCTTATGAAACAACAAAACAGAACATGTCAGGAGAGCAACATACACATATTCAAATGAAATACTAACATTTCTAATACTTCTGTCTGAGCATCAACACATACTGTATACTGTATACGAAACAAACAAACACAAGGGGGAGAAATTCACAGAATTCTGACCTAAAATATGAAAATATGAACGTGTACTTTGTGCCATCTGCTGAACACTGTTATCTAAACCACCTGAGACTATCACAGCCTCAGCGGGAATTGAACACCAAACTCTGACAATGCAGATGCTGTTGTTTTACCCAGCATGCACTTGTGCCACACAGGAAATAAAAGAACAGGGCAGCTTCTTTCAGCATCACTTGCCGAGAGTCGTGTTCTCGCACAGCAGATACTGATGTTACCCTCAGTCTGACCCTCTGCTTATTACGTCATCCAAATGTCATTCCAAGGACACATACTGTACAACCAATGCAATCAATCAGATTGATCAATCATGATGCCACACAGATATTGATCTCTGGGTCAACTACATCAGTGTAGTTCCGGTTGTAATGTCATTAACCATGTCTCTCTGTGCACACATAAACATACACACACACAGAGACTACTGCAGTGTAAGGTTTGTGTCATCGGCGTGTCGTTGAATTATTGATGGTGACAAACAGACGTTTAAACTGATTGGTGTTGCAGTCAGCAGCTATCTTTAGACCTCACGTTTTTATCATCACATCCTTCTTGTACACATGTGAACCATAGACTGTATATGAGAAGTGGACGTAGTCACCGTGACGTCACCCATCGGTTTGTGGACTGCCGTTTAGAAGCCTCGAGTTTCAACATTTTGGCCGTCGTCATCTTGGTTTTTTGCAACCAGAAGTGACACAAGAGGGTGGAACTCAGTACAACCGAACGCTGAATAAGACATTTTTAGGCGACCAAAATGTTACAGTTAACTTTCATGAACTGAAAACACATTGTGAAAGGGTAAAAGTTGTAAAACACGGACACCTCCCAGACCGGACAATGCCGTGGTAGCAACCGGTATCCTGCTTTATGGTCTATTTGACTCTAAATGGGACCATAATTTACTAAATGAACATCATGCTGTATTGAAGAAGAATTGAAACTAGCGATTGAGACCATAAACTCATGTTTACAATGTTTACTGAGGTAATAAATAAAGTGAGAAGTAGGCCCATTTTCTCATAGACTTCTATACAATCAGACTTATTTTTGCAACCAGAGGAGTCGCCCCCTGCTGGCTGTTAGCAAGAATGCACGTTTAAGGCACTTCAGCATTGGCTTCACTTTTCAGACCCGAAGGTTACCCACTGACGTGAACTTTAAAATTGACCAATTGTATTACACAGTAACACAAATGTTGACACATTGTGAGAAAGAGATGGAAAATAACAACTGACCATCAACTCTTAAGTTATATATCATCACACACAGTCTTTATAGTCTTGACCTACAACAGTAGGCTTTGGTCTAGTTATTAATCTCAGTCTTGTGGCATATTGGTCAAAATTGAAGCTACTGACATTAAGTTGGTGATATTGTACAAGTGTTTTAAAAGAGTAGCCTTTCTGTTCAGTTTTGAAATTGTGGCTTGCAAATTTAACACTTGAAATATTCTATGCAACAATATATGTTTTCAAATTCAAGTCAAGCCCATTGCTGTGTCGTTTGAATGCATTTTCTGCTGGTACTATAGTTGGCAAAAATGTAATCAGCCTCTTGTCTCTTAGTGTATCTTCTCTATCAAATCAGGCAACAGGAAGTCAACCACATGGCACTCTAATAGAGTATACATTATCATTATTAATTAATTGGCGTGCAGCACTGTTGTTATCGGAGCCCTGAATTGTAGGGATGCATGATTTATCAGTGTCTGATCTTAGTATAGTATCTTGAATTATTCTCATTGCTTTAATAATTTAATTTGAGATGATGATGACGTCTTATAATAAGGATCCTTTTCTTAAAATATCAGAATGAATAAACATGGCAAGTATGATAATATCGCAGGCAATTGCATCGCTGTACTTCAAGAAAGAAAAAGACATGGTAACAAAGAATATCATTAATATGGCTCTTTTAATAAGGATGTTTTGTGTAATGTTATCAGTTACCGCCTTAGTATTGCCCACAGCAGCTGGTTATTTTTATCGGTCTCATATCTCATATCTCATATCATATAATAGAGTTTACATGTTCCATCAAATGTCGACCAAATGGGTGAAAAATGTACAGTGCAACAATAGCCGACCGGGCCTTTTAAATGTCTCTAAATAGAACAAAGTGAAATGAATTGTCAAAGGAGTTATAAATAACAAGAACAAACTGTTTTCTGTCAGCAGATTATATTCAACTCTGTTCTATTCTACCTCCATTCTTCTGCACAGAGGTTGGCACAGGTCGTTTTAGGGCACCGGGGTGTGTGTGTGTGTGTGTGTGTGTGTGTGTGAGTATGTGTGAGCACCTTACCAGAGGGGTTGACATGGGAAAAACAAGTGAGCTGTATCTGTGTGTGAGAAATGATATACTAACAGAGAGAACGTGTGCCTTTCCATGGTTGTATATATATGTATATATATGTGAATGTGTGTGAACAACACAGGGTGACATGGGAAAACTGTAGTAACCTGTAGGCCTATGAGTGTGTGTGAGTGTGTGTGTGTGTGTGTGTTGACATGGGAACACAGGAGCAGGCAGTTCACAGGGAAATGCTTCCTGTTTGCTTCCCCCTTTCCACCAATCACAATTCACTTCCTGTCTGTCTGCCTGGCTAGTGAGTAGTGCCGCTCCATTGTCCCACACACACACACAAACACACACTCTGCTGTTCCTTCTATGAACGTTTGTTTCCCTCGATGTTAATGGATTTCACTTTGTAAAGTCATGCTGCGTCACACACTCTCTCACACACACACACACTTATACACATGTTCCTAAAGCGTTCCCATGTCACTCTGCGTTGTTTTCATACATTCATACAATTTCACACACTCAGGCCCTCAGACACAAACGCACATCGGGCAGCTCGAGGGCAGGACAGGGTCACAAATGTAATGAGAAGCACAAGGTCACACACATCATGCAAAGCAGTATGGGAAATGTGCGGTGACCCATTTGCGTGTGTGTTTGCGTTTGTGTTGTGCAGCTGTTGTAACTCCCTATTCAGCTATTGATCACATGTGCAGCTCTGACCAGGGTCACATCAGTGTAACAATTAAAGATGTTTGTATTTGGATGCAGAGAGGGATTATAGTTCCTATTTTAATATTAATTTGTAAAATTAAGATTTACATATATGTATTATTTTTTTTTTTTATTTAATAAACATAGGGACCATGTACAGATTAAAACATAAAAGTCACCATTTCATGCACCATACCAGATTATAACTTCAAGTTTTATTATTACGACTTTTATTCCATTTCTGTTAATATTTATTGGCCTTTTTTTTAACCATATAACAATAATGTACCTTATTTTCTCAGTTGTCCGTCTTGTTGGTGACAAATATCTTAAAATATGGACAAATAAATTAAACTATCTACATGGCTTGATACCACTAGTCATGTTCAGTGGGAAATATTTCATCATTTGGATGAACTGACCCAATTCCCATGCCTACATCTATTACGTTTTATGTATAAACATTTAAAAACGCTTGTGTTAAAACAAAAATAATGTTTTTAGACAGCTTTCACTGTCTGTTTGTTTGTTGTATAATAACAACAAATTCATATTTTATAATTAATTAATTGTCCATTCATGTCTTTCTCCGTTAGGTTTGTCGATGGGTGACGAGCAGGGGAGACAACCAATAGGAATCGTTCTTACTGTGCTGGGCGTGGTGGTGTTGGACTTTTGTGCAGACGCGACAGAGGGACCAATCAGAGCGTACCTGCTAGACGTGGCGGACACGGAAGAACAAGACATGGCGCTCAACATCCACGCCGCCTCAGCAGGTACCACTGACATCTGACACACATATAACTTTCTCAGGATTTTAATATGGAAGGGTTTAATGCGCATAAATAGATATTGTAATATAATATGTGGTCCTGCCAATAAAGACTTAACTGAATGGACACAAATTTGACATAAACAAGCCCTGAGAGAGAAAATGAGACGCATCTTTTTCTACTTTTGTCTCTTTTGGACGTCTAAACTTTTGCTTATGTGCGCAGGTCTTGGCGGTGCGGTCGGCTACGCCCTCGGAGGTTTAGACTGGACGCACACCTTCCTTGGATTAGCCTTCAAGTCCCAAGAGCAGATCCTGTTTTTCTTTGCCGCCATCCTCTTCTCCGTCTCTGTGGTGTTACATCTCTTCAGCATTGAGGAGCAGCAGTACTCGCCCCAACATGACAGGCTGGACCAGGTACAGCATGTCAGTGTGTGTGTGTGTGTGTGTGTGTGTGTGTGTGTGTGTGTGTGTGTGTGTGTGTGTGTGTGTGTGTGTGTGTGTGTGCGTGCGTGCACTGTAAAATTCAATTTGAGTTTAGAAAAATAACCTAAGACTTTTGTTTTCTGTCTTTTCACCAGGAGAGTCCAGATCGCACCAGAACGCAACCATCGGCTAATGGCAGGGCTGGACTTCTCGCCCCCAAGCTGGAACTGATTGGAGAGGATGAGATGATGGACAGCTACGACCTCTATGACCCGTATGGAGACGACCTCTCAGAGCGTGGGGATATGGACATGGACTTCCTGGAGATGGAGCTTGTGAGAAGTAAGTTCACAGACTCTTGCTTCTTTTGATGAATCAGAATGACGTGTTTTTCTCTTCAAATCCAATTAAATTTGGAAAAGAAAATCAGTTGTGGGTTTCCTTCTACTAATTTTCTCACCTAAACTAATCATCCCTCTCCTCGTCTGCCTCCAGGTAAAAGTGACAGTGTTCTCGCCATGGCAGACGCCACTCTCGACCACATGGACCACGATGCGTTGTACCTGTGCCACTTAGAGCCATCCATCTTCGCCGACCGCCTCTCACCTTATCACGGCTCGCCTCCTACAACCAGTAACTTCTTCAACCCCCACCGCAGCACTCCGCCTCCCCGCTTCGGCAACATCAGGCGCAGCAGCAGCGCAGGAAGTCAAGACCTGCTCCAAGCCAACAACCGCCACGCAAATGCTACCAACCCCAGGATTTCCCGCCTCTCGGCTTTCTTGCAGGAAATGGAAAATGACGACGGTCAGGAGGCGTTGCTGAACAACCAGCTCAATGAGCAGCGGACGCTGAACGGGCGGCTGTTAGCCAGTGTGACCAATCCTGACAGAGTTAACGCCAACCAGCTGAGCTCTAAAGGACAGGCACATCGCGCTGGAATGGTCAAAGGTCGGTACTTTCATGTTATATTTCACTTTTTCAATTCTTGATTAAATGAAAATAAGAACAATTAAAGAAATTGTAATTATTAATGAATTATTAATTGTTTTCTTTATTGCTTATTTAACTGAGATTTTCAAACCTGTTAAAGAAGAATAATAAACCATTACTTAATGTTAATCCTTAATCTGTCTCTTATTCCAGCTGCCAGTACCGGAGCACCCATGCGGCAGTCACGTCACCGTCACATCTTCTACCGCCAGCCGTCCTGCACCTTCTCCTACTACGGCCGGGTGGGAAACCACCGCTACCGCTACCGCCGGGCCAACGCCGCTTATCTCATCAAGCCATCTCGCAGCATGAACGACCTGTACGAAGTGGAAGCCAGACACAGGAGGAGGCACAAACAGAGAGACAGACACCGCAGCGGAAACACCAACTCCTCCAGCGGGGATACAGAGAGCGAAGAGGGAGAGGTGAGGAGGAATTTACTTGAGCTGTAACCATGACAACACAATATGTTAAGTGTCTCTTTTTGGGTGGATATTGTCTGATCTCGTGTCCTATCTGTAGGTTGAGACCACCGTGCGGCTTCTGTGGCTCTCCATGCTGAAGATGCCTCCGGAGCTGCTGCGACTGTGCGCCTGTCACCTGCTCACCTGGTTCTCCATCATCGCCGAGGCCGTTTTCTTCACGGACTTCATGGGACAAGTCATCTTCCATGGAGATCCTACCGTACGTGAAACAACAACTAAACACACACGGACAAATACTGTATATGTATAGCCGGGTTTCCACTAAACGTTCCCGGTACTTTTAGTCTACTTTTCAGGGAACTAAAGGGTTCCTTCAGCCCACTGTTGTCTGCATTTCCACCGCAGTCTAAAGACCTGCGAAGATTAGGCAAATTAGTCCACTGACCTATGAAAAATCCCCTGAGCCTAACTTCACTTTTAATGTTATCAAACAAAGAGAAATGCTCCGTCCTCATCCTAAAATGGTCCTGAATGGATACTAGAGTACTTCCTTGTTTTATGAATGAAGCAGTACATTTGAAGCAGCGACCAATCAGCGACGGTCATCCCTGCAAACCACCTGAAAGTTCCCGTACTTTCAGAAAGTACTACCCCCTGACCAAGGCCCCGTAAATTGTCCCCAGAACTTAGACCCTGGTCCCTGCAGTCAAAACGCAATGAGTTCCTCAAAAGCTTTTTAGTTCCGGGGGAAAGTTCCTGCGGTGGAAACAGGGTTTAAATGTATGTCCCTTTAAGTTCAGTTCCTTTAATAGCGTGACGGCTTGTCCAAACCAAGTTGGAAATGTGAAAAACAACAAGACAAAACATAGAGATGAATCGTTATATGACCTTAAAACTTGTTATCTGCTGCATTACATCATATCTATTATCTATTAGATCTATCTATTATAATATAGAACAGATAAAAAATTGAGAACATAAACAAATAAATCAGAACCCAATAAAAGCTTAACCATTAAGCATGTGTAGATGTGTTTTGACTTTGTCTCTTATTCTGATATTCTCGTGTGTTTTCCTCTCTCAGGCTCCTCTTAACTCCACTTTGTTGGAGGATTATCACAAAGGAGTTCAGATGGGATGTTGGGGGCTGGTTATTTATGCCATGACTGCTGCTACATGCTCAGGTAACACACAAGCACACTGTCACATGCACTTCAAGAAAACAAACTTTCTGGCTGTAACTTTTCTTCGTTAAACTCTGTACTAACCAATCAACTGATCTACCACCTCCAGCTATCCTCCAGAAGTACCTCGACAACTTTGACCTGAGCATTAAGGTCATCTACATCATGGGAACGCTTGCATTTTCCATAGGTACAGTATGAACCACAGTGATAGAATACAATAGAACTAAATAAATGTGAGCAGCTGATATGTATTTTCTTTCTTCTCTTTTTCCCTCCATAGGAACTGCTGTCATGGCAATCTTCCCTAACGTGTATGTTTCCATGGTGATGATCAGCAGTATGGGCATCATCTCCATGAGTATTTCCTACTGTCCTTATGCTCTGCTGGGACAGTACCACGAAATGAAAGAGGTACAGACACAAAATCCTTGTTTGTTTGTTTTTAATATGGAATATGAACCTGCCCAGGGACTGACTGCAGATATTAAAATGCTATATCACAATGTTGTACTGTCCCAGATAGGTAGATAGATTCAATATATTTTTAATCTATTTTTCTAATATGTAGCTTTCATTAACCGTAACTCTCTCTGCCTCCTGCAGTACATCAGGCACAGTCCCGGTAACTCCCGGAGAGGCTTTGGCATCGACTGTGCTATCTTATCCTGCCAGGTGAGTGTTCATAATGTCTTAATGAAATCTTTGTGGCATAGTCTAATATATATGTATGTATGTATGTATATACAGTATATGTATGCTATAGCGTGCTAAAAAAGGTGTGTTGTTATTTGATCATTTATAATTTTGCAGGTGTACATCAGTCAGATCTTGGTGGCCTCGGCTCTGGGTGCTGTAGTGGAGGCGGTTGGCAGCGTCCGTGTCATTCCCATGGTGGCCTCTGGGGGCTCCTTCCTCGGGTTCTTGACCGCCCTCTTCCTGGTCATTTACCCAGCTCCAAACAACGGGTGAGAAAACCACTTTGTTTGCTTCCAAAATTCCACACTAACATGCTATTTAGTACGCTAAAACAGTATGTGAGATTTTTTAATATGTCCAAAAACCTTAATATGAAACCAATAGTATGTGAATTACATACTATTTCCAGTGAAATATTACTGAATAGATTCATACTACTGTTTATTCACACAAAAATATGTTGAACAATAGTACGCAGATTGGGTTTGTAGTGCATAGTGTGCATGTTCGGACGAAGCCCTGGTCTTTTGCTGTCATTAAAGGAATAGTTTGACATGTTAGCAAATTAACTTAAATTTGCTTTCATGCCAAGAGTTAGATGAGAAGGCCGATACCACTCTCAGCTCAGTTGTTGTGACTGTTTCCAGTATTTATGCGAAGTCAAGCAAACTGACTAACCGGCTCTTGGCGAGAAAGCAAATAAACGTATTTCCCAGACTGTCAGACTATTCCTTTAAGTCCAAAATAAAGTCCTAACAGTTGTGATTTTAATTCTGATTGATAGGGATGGGGAATCAGCCAAAGCTTCGAAACGGTCCTTGACGAAGCCGGAAAATCCCAACGGCAAAGAAGTGGCTGTTACCGTGGCGACGGAGAAACCCAGCTTCCTGAAACTCAACAAGAAGGGCAAGGCCACCACCACCACCACTTCCTGTCACATGGAGAATGAGTCCGCTCTGTGATTGGCTGGCTTAAGTCGACGGACAGATCACTAAATTCACTTTTTGAAATTATCGCTGACGGGAAGACTTTAGGTTATCGCCGTCCTCGTCTCGCTGGAGTTTACGGACACAAAGAAGAGAGAGGAGGGTGAATGGCGTGCGTTTGGTCCACTCTTGGTGTCTTTGACAGGTTTTTTTTCTGATTCAGTGTGTCTTGATTTGCTGAAGAAAAACAACTCAACCTGACGCGGGACCAGTGTCACACCAGACCAACAAAGCATTCTGGTCCCAGTGCTGTTTCAGCCATCACAGAAATTCCTTCCACTCAGCCCTCACAGACATTCGACTGATCCATCAGGGTCGTCCAGAAGTGAGAAGTTATCCATTCATCATGGTTCTAAGGAGAGGTTGTCTCTGTCTCTCAGGGCCTCTAGGAGGTGCTACTGAGCAGCCACCTGGGCAGGAAACTTCAGGGGACTCGCACACATACATAACACGCACACACACACCTCTTCATCACAAACGAACGAACACATGAATAATGAACGTTGTTGAAGAACATTAGTCCACGAAACTGCAATCATTCAAAGATGCTGAAAATTGTTCTTCCTCGCTGTGGAATCGGCTCGATCGACCAGAGCGTGCGTGTGTCTGCTGATGTTTTCACCAAAATAAACCCAATAAACACGCTCGGATTTGCGGGACTTTCAGTAGCTTTAAGACTCTAGAGACTTTTGGAAGTGGCATTTCTGAAACCAAGAGCCCGAAGCCTGGTTCTTGGGGTGAGGGGGATGATTGATCTTTATTCCCCAGATTGATTGCAAGTGTGTTTTATTTCGCCCTCCTCCATGTGGCAGGAGTGCTAAAGTCTTTAGTTTGGCCTTCACCCCAGGGCGACGTTGACTATAAGCTCTGCTCAGAAGTTGCCTGTATATCGAGGGTCAAGATCACGGGTTGAGTGAAATTCCAGAAGAAAAAAAAAAAGAGCGCAGATGCAATATGTGCAGTATACAGGGCATTACAATCCCAAATATTATTTTCATGATTTTATTGAGGGCCCAGGATGATACTTCTGTTTGTTTTGAATAATCCACACTGACCTACATGCTGCATGTTAGAGGAGCAGAGAAGAGACATACCAAACACCAGAGAAGAAGAGACGTGGAGTTGTTCTCTCTTTCTCGCTTATTTTTTTTTATTTTATTTTTTTGGAAAATGCTGTTAGCACAATGTTTGTCACCAACTGCACATTAGCTGAGCCATTGTTTGAAATTGTGTTAAAGAGCATTCAGTTAGAAAAGCCTTGTTTGAAATCCTCTCGGGGAGGTTGGATTCATTCGTCTTAGGACACCAGTAGGACGGACCCTTCGCCTCTTTTTCCAGTGGATCTAGTAACTCTACCAGTAATCATCAGAGTTTGAGATGGGAAACAAAGATATTATAATGGGTCCTGGACATATTGAAAGAAAAATATATATATAATTTAAATCATTCTAGGGTTGAGAAGCTTATATTCACGGGTTTAGGCTTGTTGCGTGAGCCTTGGTGGAGGATTTCCGCTCCTGGTTTAGGTGTCTTGGTTCCACTGTACTGGGCCAAATATAAGTATAATATAGTATTTTAGATGCTCGTTACATCTGTGTGTTGTAAACTGAATGGATGTTTAGAAGAAGATAGAGGGATGAAAGGAGCACTGGAGAAATGTTTAACTTAAATATATAAAAATAGTTAGCATACAGACACGAGAGTTGTGTTGTTACAAATTTGGAAATACACGTCTTAACCTGATGCAAAATACGACAATGGAGGCAGATTTGATATATTCCGCAGTTACAAATCTAATCTAATCTACAACTTTACTTCAAAAAATCCACCTAAAAAATATCAAGAATAATTTGCCAAATTACAAAAATAACTTTACCACCAAAAGGCAGCTTGCCCATGATCAGAATACATTATTTCTTGAACCAAACAGCTTCAGTTGGTTTCATTAAAGTGTCGTAAGAGATGCATGATGCGCTCTGCTGCATCTGCTGTTTCATGAGGGCAAGCGGTATAGCAAACGTGACGGTGGATGAGGAAGTAAAACTGTTGAGTTTAGCTTCACTTTAACCCTGATAACATTTACACACAGTGACGAAACTAATGAAGCTAATCACAAAAAACATGCAAGTTGTATAAATTAAAAATGAAACTCTTATTAATACTGAATGATATTGAGTGTATTAGACCGATAAGGTTAAATAATCTTGGAATGTTGCTGATAATGCTGGACGTTTTAAAAAACTTGTAGTAAGAAAGATTTAAGATTTTATTATGTCTTATTGTTTTCTGACAAATCAGATGTTTTGTTGCAATAGCGGCCTCTGTTAATCAGCTGAGGAGAGGACTGTGTGTGAGGGTTGTGTGGGCAGAGCAGGGTTGTTTACGATGGTGAAATCGGTTTTCCTTTCAGCTCAATCAGCTGAAACATGCAAATCGAAAGGAATTGAAATGTAACTTGCAGTGAGTTAATATACTGATGAAAGAAGGTTTTATTATAGTGAGTATTACAGCATTTAACAGAGTTTTATTTTTGGTTTTTAGAAGAGAATTCACTCACTGGTTGATATGTTTGTTTTTGGATGGGTGCTGGTGCAGAGTTGAACCCTGTTTCTAACAGAATAGATTCCTTCCATAATTTCAGGTACATTCAGTCAGTCCCAGAGCAGAGCGGAGGAGAGAGAGAGTATTTTTGCTTCGTGCTCTGGCTGTGGTGCTGGGACGGGATGGGACGATGATGACAAAAAGGCGAGGAGGTACAGACGCCAGAATGGCTTCTGTAACCACTAGGGCAATAAAACATTCTGGATTAAATAACGAACATGAAGATTTAAAAAAAAAAAAAAAGAAAAAAGCTTTGGGTTTGGGAGGTTTGCATGTGACAACAGCAATATGCATGTGTGGAAAACCAAAGTATGACTCTGTACAAATCACTCGAGCTCTTTTTCTTTATTGTCCTAATAGGTCAGGGATGTATTTTCTAATGCATGGCTGGTTGTTTGTGTCTTTTTTTTTTTGTTTGAACTTAAATGTGTAAAGAAACATGTACTCTTTTAAGCTGAAGCATTGTGCTCTGTCGGGTCAGTACGCGCTCAACAAGCATGTGACTTTCTAAACTTTTTTGCACATTTACGAGTCAGATGGCGCACATCTCGCACGAGTCACGAGCGACACTCCTTGTTAAAAAGTGTAGGCGGGAAACTCCAGGCCTCGAATACTTGAAGTGCAACTTGAGTGTTTCTGTTCCAATGCAGTGGGAAGTCTTTGACTTTTTGTTTTGTTCTTAATGTCCCAAGCCTTTTTATTTACCGCAGACTCTGGAATGTTCAGACAGCAGCGTGGCCTGCTGGGAGATTGAGTTCTCACCTTTGATTCCATCTTGTGACTTAAAAAAATCAAAAGTCAATGAATGTGACGCGATTTCAGCCGAAATACTTTTTTGTTTTATTCTTCGACAAGCCTGACATTGCACAGAACTTGCACATAATAAGTTAAGAAAAAGAAAAAAAACGTAGAAGTGTGTTGCAAAAAGAAAGAAAAAATAACACTTGATGTTTTTTTTTTGCTTTCTTTGTCTATAAAGGACACTTTTCACTTAGTTTCTAAAAGAATAAATTAAAGCTGTTCTATTTGCTGTTACGGGAGATGTTACTGAAGCGGACTGGATTGTTAGCGTGTGTGTGTGAGAGTGTGTGTGTGTGTGGGAGTGCGTGTTAAAAATGTCATCTCAGTGTTTGTTTAGGGTTCTTGTTCTCTGTTCTTTGCAATCACCTGGTTTACACTTAACTCTGGAATCGATGGCTGCAATACCGGAGGTTATTTACGAGTCTTTATTGTCTCCGTTCTGGTGTTTTAACTCAACTAGAAAAAAAAATGTCTTTTATTTTGTATCTGTTTGACTTTTAAGGCAGAGCCGCACACGAGAGTTTGGCCTTTGCACTTTTTTCAGTGGTAGCCATGTTGGCTCCACCGTCCTGATCATTGAATGAATGTGGCGACGACGTGGTGATGCTGTTTCATGTTCCCAGCCAGCAGCTGTCGGCGGCGGCGGTGGTGGCGTGGCGGACCATGCAGTTAGTCCAACCTGGCCAGACTCAGAGTGTGTGTGTGTGTGCGTGGCTCTGCCTCTGGTAAACTGTATGTTAATGACCGAGGAGAGAGATGCCTATACACTTTGATCCTCACAGAGATTAAATCAAGAGGAATACTTAAAGAATGGGAAAAGCAAGTATGCGCAGTGTACTATATATAATATGCCTTGTTATTTGAAAAAAAAAAAAAAGATGTAAATATACATATTTCTCTTTTAGTTTCTTCTTTTTTTGCTGCTATAAAAAAGATGATTATTTTTGTTAGTAGTTTTGTTTTCTATATAAAGACTGTATATATCTCTATGTTCTGTAAATATGCTTGAGCCTTCATATGTAGGACTCTGGATGAACACTGTATGGAACGCACCTTTAAAATCTGTTCAGAATTAAACCAACAATGACTCCTGTTGTTATTTAACATTTCAAAACACTTGTGGAAAATGAAGAAGGGACTTTCGGCACACCAAAGAACTCTAGAGCGCCGAATACTTCATCGTATTTATTTAAACATTTTCTGCTGGTGGAGGGCTGAGCAGAGTGTTTCATGTCTGCTCCATCAAACTTAGTTATGCTGTTCGAAATCATGTGATTACAAACTCCACATACATTATCCTGTTGTGAAATTATAATTTAAAATTGCAGTAGGTATACAGTTATGCCCAGATACGTACAAATTAGATGAAATAAAACATACAATTTCGTCCCAAAAATACACATTTAATCTAAAGTTGACCTCACAAAAAATGGGATACATGTGCACATTGAGTTGATACTCTCTCTTATTTGAGTTGAGATAGGTGAAAGACTGTGGATATCAATAATATTTCAAAAAGTTATACTATAATATCTCCAAAATATCTGGTCTGATTAGATGGGTAGCACTGGATTAAAGAGGATTTAGGTGTACATGTAGTATGAAGGGATGCAGAAGGATGGAGATTCTATTGACAGATATTTTCTGACAGACTTATTACCAGTGAATGTTGAGATTTGGTATCGTCCCCGTCATTACGGACTTTTAATCCCATCGATTTTACCCACAGATCTGAACAATGCAGCGTGTCAATTTCACTCATAGTCTTATTGGATGTTACCTTATGCAAGAATTATTCATTTAAATTAACTTGTGAAATATTGGAAACAAAAGAAAACCCCTTCAGGTGCTCTTAGGCTGAGCAAAGAGAAAAGTTGTATTAAAGGGGACCTACTATGCTCATTTTCAGGTGCATTCTTATATTTTGGGTTTCTACTAGAACATGTTTACATGCTTTAATGTTCAAAAAACGCTTTTCACTCTCCGTCTGAACGCTACCAAACTCTTCAGACTCTGCTCCAGCTCCGCTCTAACTATCTTTGTTTGCGGGAGTACCAAACTATCCACTGGGCAGGTTTTATGCAAATGTGTTACTTGGTGACATCACCACGTTACGGAAGAAACGTTTCAGGCAGTTCAGGAGCAGTGTTTCTGTGGGGGAGAGTAACTTTGTAACATTGCAGAACTTTTACATGCACAAAGAACTATATAACACACTAAAGGAAAGGGAAAAGCATAATAGGTCATCTTTAAAAGCCTTAATTTAGTCAGGAATAAAGGTTTAAAACTCTGGTTATTGATCTCACAGGGTCTTAACTAATAAATAAATTCAGCAGTCTACTGTGATGTGATCAGTACTTGCCGTGTTACGTAATAAACATATCTATGGAGAGTTTGAGTGTTAAATGCCATCATCCATCTGGTGAAATAACCTGCTGGTCTGCAGTTTCAGGACTACTTCAACATTTTATTTTTTTTTTTCCAAGGCAAAAAAACGTCTTAGCTCAGCATCTTTAAAGCTTCAAACAAAGCAGCCGACTGGTTTCCCATGATGCCTGGCGTGTGGTCTGACCGCGGCGCTGAGAGAAGACAGGAAGGTCAGAAAACTTTGTTCCTGCAGAATCAGATTTCTGTCTCACACTCGGGGGTCACAGCCCCTCTCTCTTTCCATACAGAGAAACCAGAGAAGGAACCTGAAACTGTCTGTCTCTCTCTCTCTCTGTGTGTGTGTGTGTGTGTGTGTGTGTGTGTGTGTGTGTGTGTGTGTGTGTGTGTGTGTGTGTGTCATCATGTGACCGCAGGACCAGCTGATGGTAAGTGTGTGTGTGTGTGTGTGTGATGTACTTATGCAGAGGTATAAATTACAGGGCCGGAACATCACGCAAGTGAACTGCAGTGACCTTCTGCCCCTCTGGAGGCATTAAAGGGAAATACCACTCAGTTTAATGACTCATATTCCTGCCATGACTGACACATTATTTAACATCTGTCTATTATGTAAGAAACATTTCTCAAACAAATACTGTATTTACCACATCTTAGTTTAGTCGACTACAGTCCTTGTTGGATAATAATTTGAAGAAAATTTGGTTGAAAATGTCACTTTCTGAGGTTTTAAGGAGCAGAAGACAAATATATATGTCTGTTTTCTGTTCTATTTTGGGATAAAATGTGTTTTCTATTTGGATTTCATCCTGAAAGATATAAAAACAGCACACATGGATTGCACTGGTCAACTTGCTTATATTCAAGTGAGCTGCCAGAATAGTGAAATTATGAAATTATGATCATATATTTAATTTGTTACCACCGTCTGTTTTCATTTACTGTTACATAACACCAGGTTGAGACACTGCTGTGGTGAGACACTGTCCTCTGGTGGAACAATCGAGGAGCTCTGTATCTGATTCAAGCTGATTTTTTTTTTTTAATCTTTCAGTGAAACAAAAGGATTTGCTGTAATTCTTGACTGTTTATCTACACAGTCATACATAGTTTAACTCTCTTTAACTGAGAGTGACACTGAACGTAACAGCAGCAAAAGGGTGCGACTCAGTGAATTGCACAATTAAAAGTGACTGCTAATAAATAGAAGTGTGGGAAGTGAGGTGTTAAAGCTGCAGAAACACCTCTAAATGAAACGGGATTCATTTGTCTACACAGGTTTTAAAATGACAAAGAAGTTTACAATTCACTGAATTTTTCATTTCAGCAAATTCCCAAATTTACATAAATGGCCAAATGTGGTAACGCTCGCAACGTAATCTGTTGAGGGCTGCAGCCCAAACCTCCACCTATACAGCCTCATCCAGCAACCGTCACCACTGCCTCCACCTGAAGATTCTGCCAGACAGCTCTAGCTCCACCTATTGCCATGTCAAAACCACAGGGACCAGAGATACACTCGTAAATATAACCTTTCAGATAACATGCAAAGACATATCTGTGTAATAATAGCATGCGTAGGCTGCTAAATTAAAGCCACCTTTCTGTTTACCTTCTTCTTCCTGATGAGCACACACTCATCAACGTAAACCTGACTGACTGGGATGCTGAACTTCATCTGCCATCTACTACCAAGGTAGTGTGGATCAGGCTGGTGTATAGCAGTATGAGACATTTGTTGGTGCCTCAGTGTCTAGCCATGCATTTCCAGTTAATTTGATTTTTGAATGCGCGTTAGAAATGTTATCAAGCCTGTAGAAGTCATCGAGTGAAACAGGAATGTTATATATCTGTGTAATAGAACATCTTAGGATGATGTCTGAGGCGGAAACTCTTTGTGGTTGGACTTCACAGACTTCCAGATCCACCAGGAGCTGATTTACGGCCGGAAGGACAATTCCTTCTACAAGAGCTGTGTGCCAGAGATGCTCGTTCCTCCTCCCCATCACAGAGACACGGCACCTGAGACTTTAACTTTCTAAAACACAAAATGTCTATTTGCTGTATGATCCTGCAAACCTCGCCTGACAAACTCTCCACACCAGTGATCACATCCTCTAAAATATCAGAAATGTAAAATAGAACATTTGTTGAAACTCAATTAGTAGTTTGTTTTTCATAATTCCCTTTAAAGTAAGTGTTTCAGAGATTAACTCTTCCATTTAGACACTTGTAAGTGATAAACAATGAGAACGTCACCGTGTACTTGAGAGACTAACTGTGTTTATACTTCTGAAGAGAGCTTTGCTTCTTATTTAATGTGTTGACTGGAGACTCTGTCCCATTGTCTTGCTCTCTAACGCTTTCATTATGTCATTCTGCGTTTTATAATGTAGTTGACGTCATTTATTTCTGAATGTTTTTAACCTTCACTTTGGCTTTGCATGGCAACTCTCGTCAAACATAGTGACAGAAATGGTAAGACAGCACACAATGGAGTGTTTCTATTTTTAAAAAAAGGTCGTAATTTGGCCACATTACTTGGTTGAAACTAAATACCGTTTTTGCATTTTGGTATGTTAGCCTTTATTGGGCAGGTTACAGTGACTATACAGACAGGAAATGTATGGAGAGAGACAGGATTATAACATACAACAAAGGTCCCTGTTGGAGTTTTCTGGTTATATGGTGCAGCTTTAATTACAGTGAATATGTCATAAATTATTATATTTTTTTAAAACAAAAAGTTTTACTTAAAAAAAAAACAACAAAAAAAGAACATCACATGAGGCAAAACCTGTGTGCTGCTGAACTTCAGTAGACAACACTTCTCACTACAACTCTGTAGGCCATGTAGTGCCAACGGCACCGCAACATATTCTACATCTACTACGACGCATCTCCACTTCCTCCTACTGTACAAAAGTGAAGCCAAAATATCCCTGCTTGTCAGCAAGAGAGACTCACAGCTACCAAACATGACGCATCACCCCCTTTTTATAGCATCAAATAACTAATTAAAACCAAACTTATCAGAAAAAAATTGTCATGTACTTTTTAGTTTGGCCCATGTCCTGTCTGCTAACATGGAGGAGGCGGGACTTATGAGCTATACTGCAGCCAGCCACCAGGGGGCGATCAAGATGCTTTGGCTTCACTTTGGGGGAGCTGTCATGTCGTCCATGTTTATACACAGTCTATGGTCCAGTTCAACATCACTGCTAACTACAACCCCTACAAACAATAAACGTTTAGTTGAATTAATAATTCTCTGAGCTGTTGTATTGGATTGCATTCGATTTTACAGGTGTACTTGAAAAAGTGGCCACCCAGATCCAAACCCTTTTCAGCTGTCAGTTCTGTTGACGAGGTCAGAGCCTAGACCCCAAAATATCAACTCTGTACATAGTACTCCACTCCACATGAGTTGGCAGACGTAACTACTCAGTGAAATTCAAGATATTTCAATACTTTTGAATCCTGTCTCAAGGAAATTTTTTCTGTTGTCAACATCACAATTTCAGGAAGCATGAACAGCACGAGCTCATCGGTTTCACAGCAAAACCATCACTCTGCGGTCCAGTATTTGCAGTCTCAGGATAACATCCAAGCAAGGACAGGGGGCCGAAAAAAGACATGGAGAGATAAAGGGATGAGGACGTGGTTTGTTTTTTTCATCCTAAAGAGAAATCTGCAGCGTGTATTTTCATTTTATTTATTGACATCTTTCCAGCCTCTGAATCTTTCTCTTTGTTTATCCATCACTCTTGTTGAGTCTTTATCTCTTTGGACTATTCCACTCACAGGTGTCACCTGTCTTTAAGTGGAGTGTTCCATGTTGGCAGCAGAGAGGGGAGAGCTCGCGAAGGTGATTATGGCCACGCTATGAGCTATGGCCAGTGCCGTACCCGGACATTTATTCACTGAATTCCTCTCCCCTTCTCCCCCACTCGTGTGCCCCGCCTCCCCGTCGCCATCCCTCGCTCCCCTCCTCCTCGTCCTCCACACTCTTTTGAAGCTGTCCGTCACAAAGCAGTAAACCACTGGATCCATGCAGCTGTTCAGGCTGCTCAGGGTAACTGTGATGTGATAGGCGAGCACATGCCCCGCCCCCTGCCCAAGCCCCTCCCCTCCCACTTTGACCCGGAAGTAAACCAGCACCTGCCGGACGTGGAACGGCGTGAAACAGATGGTGAAGACCACCAGGACGGTGGCCAGCAGTCTGATAGCACGTGCCCTCCTCGCCCTGCTCTGCTGGGGCATCGGGCCGTGGTTGGAGGAGAGAAAACAGGCGACGCGCAGAGTGAAGCCCACCACGGCCAGCAGCGGGAGCAGGAACTCCAGGATGGTGAGGTAGAAGAGGGCGGGGAGGAGCACACAGGAGGAGCTGAACCCCAACGCTGTGGTCTGTAGGGAGCCGGAGAGAGATCCCAACACATCAAGCACTCTTTCTCCTTTAAAGTTATAATACTCAACATTTTCACAACTGCCCAGTGGTTCCCAACTTTTTGGCTTGGTCCCCATACATTGTAAAACCCTCACCACAAGTTATGGCCTCGTGAGTAAAGACCTTTATTCCGTTTAATCCACAATTTGCATATATATGTATTTATCTGTTTGTGTTTGTGCATGTTTCTTCACCTGGAAAGAGTAGGTGACCACAACTGCAATGAACCAAACCGTGGCGCTGACACACCTGGCTGTTCCCGGGGTCCTGCATCGATGGAGAGTACTGGACGCATGGACGACAGCGAGGTACCGATCTACACAGATACTGATGGAAGAGGGGTGGAAGGAGAGTCAAAGAGAAAAGAAGAGGTCAAAAGGTATTTGCTGATAGCGTGTTTAAATTTTAAATGCTGACTGAAGTGACACACCCACCTGGTCAGAAACAGTATACTACAGTACATGTTGACAAAGTAGCTGAAGGTGTGAACGTAGGAGCAGGCCACGCAGCTCCCGCCACTGTGGTACAGAGCGATGCGAGCGGGCAACGACAGCGCCACCAGCAGGTCAGCTACAGCAAGGTTTATGGTGTAAACCACAGAGGCTGAGGAGTGGGTGGAGGCCCCACAGAAGATGTAGAGAGCCAGAATGTTGAGGACCACACCGACCACCAGCATCAGACAGTTACACACCTGCAGCAGGGAGGAAGGGAGTGTCAGTTGGCAACTGTGGATGTTTCACTTTGATTGAAGGGTCATACAGAGTCAGAGTAGGCAGGGTGGCTGTACTTCAAACCCATATAAAGTTATACAATACTATTTTTTTTTTTAAATAATTTTCTATTTTTCACTTTTTTCTGACAAAAATCTTGTTTACTGCCATAAATTGTTTAAATAATAGGTTTGGTATTACATCTTATCCTTAATGGTGAAGATAATCATTAAACCAAGGTTTATTTGGGTGGAAAATTATACTAACGTGATCCCTTCTCTTTCTAATTGGCATCTTGTCTTACCATGAGAGAGACCCATACAGCGTAGAAGTCTTGGTACAGCTGCACATCCAGGTGGGCCAACCTATGCAGGTATGGTGACCCCCACCGCTCGTCCCAGGCGCTGCAGTTAGTTGGGTCGGGGGTCAAGAGGGGCAGGAGGGGCTCAGTGGTGGAGGTGGAGCTGATATTGGTGAGAAGGCTCTCCATTGGTTGAAAAGGATGAATGAATGACAGGTTGGTGTCTGAGTGGCAGAAGAAGTGAAGAAGTAACAAGACAAAAGAAGATATTAATCTTGTGCATAACAACTAAATGCTTAACTTTTTTTCTGTAATAATTTATAGGGAAAAAAATCAGATGTAAAGAAACATACAAATAGTGCACAAATGTAAATGATTGTCCCTCCATATTTTGGTATTTTTCCCCCCAAAACCCCCTCCAACCCAATGCTCACCCATGCAGTGCCAATGCAAAAAGGATAAAGAACAAAAAAACAAAGTTAAATTAAATACAAAAAAGAAAAAGAAAAAAATATTGAATAATAAAAAAAAGAAAGTACACATTGACAGTAATAATAATTACAGGATAAATCCCAAGCTACAGATAAAATAGGCTGATAAACTTTACCATGTACAAATGGACAATTAGTGGTCCATTTCTGTTTACTTAAATCAAACTTTATGATGTCATACAATTTAGCTGATGGAGAGAAATACATCTCATATGCCATAAGTCCATTAGTCTGCCTAAATATACTACGTCTAAATAAAATTAAAACATAATTATTTTAATACTTTCATTTTTTTTCCAGTTTAAGGAACCACATCATATCCTGAGATGAGGGCGAAGGGGGTGCAGAGGACTTGCAAAAGAGTAATAACCTTCATGTTTAACTTGCAAGCCAGCATGGATGAGAAGTTCTAAAAGTGCTTTGATTGAGCTCAAATGTTAGCAGAACACGATTGTGCGGTACAGTTGTAAGATCAGGAGAAAGGTATTGAGATTGTTTTGTCAAAACATGCATGTACTGTTCATCTAAGTGTAGAGAAACATGTGTGCATAACCCTTTCTGATTTATTCTGAGAGGAAGCTGCTATTGTTTCCACTGAGAAACACTGAGAGATGGTTCTGTAAGAACAGTAATACATCATCTGCATACAGTGCGATTTTGCATTGTGTTTACTGAGTTGAATTCCTTTGATGCCATTATTAGCTTCTCTCGTTTGGCAGTTATACAAGTCATTATAGCAATGAAATGACTTCTGTATCATTTGTGTCTTTGTTATAGTGAAAATATAAACTTGATATTTCTCCCAGACTCATTTGTTTGTAGATTAAAGGCTAAAAGCTTGTTAGGATCATTTCCAAAGTTGTGCTGTTGCTGTCTACTTTTAACCATCTCCCAGCAGGAATTTAAACTAATGACGAGAACTCCCATAATGTTTGTAGGAGACAGATGCCTCAACCTTATACCCTGGAGTCAGCCGTAGATACTGTATTATAAATAGACTTAAACAGCTCAAGTCTAAAGTGATGCAATGTGCTCCAATTGGCTTAAAACAGCTCAACATGTTCCAGCTCAGTGAGCAGACAGCCACGTATTAAAAACTAAAAGAAAGAGTAATGA
This sequence comes from Sebastiscus tertius, assembly GCA_916701665.1. Taxonomy (NCBI): domain Eukaryota; kingdom Metazoa; phylum Chordata; class Actinopteri; order Perciformes; family Sebastidae; genus Sebastiscus; species Sebastiscus tertius. The sequence continues at coordinate 4,235 of CAKAOH010030698.1, read as the reverse complement.
CCTCTAGGCATGAAAAGTGGTCAACATCAGCAGGAGTTAATCCAGAGAGAGAGACTTTAGAAATCCTCGTCTTATAAACAACGTCCTCTCGTACTGCAGAAATTACTGAATCCGTCTTCATATGTGCTCTAAAAGGATGTGACACTTTCAACAAAGTTAAGTACGTGACCTTGTGTGTTACTTTAAACACAGTGTACGGTATCAATATGAACCATGTCAGTGTGTGCTGCTATTTAACACACTGTCGACACATGTTGTGTTGAACACGAGATATACGTTTGTCTTGAACGAGTCACATAAATTTGATGAATGTGACACATCCTGTTTAATGGAGGGGAGGCTTTAAAATCCTCAACGTGCAGATGCTGTTCAATTTCAAGAGGTTTAAGGTGAATGTAACTAAACAATAAGCTAAAAATAGACCAAGTATTTTAAAGGACCTCTGGTAGGCTTAGAGGGTGTGAGGAGAGACAAAATGGTGGAAAATAAGACATGCATCTGAAGTGGGAAGCTACTAATAAAGACAGTTATGTAGCAATGGGTTAGTTTCAAGATTAAATGCCCAAATAAGCAACAGCAGTTTGACAAAGCCATTACAATTCAAAAACTTTTCCTGGGCTTTCAAACTTATTACATGGTCTTCATTAGCAGTTGGACTTTGCCCAGTTGTCCTTAGAAATAGTGGTTTGATTGTTTTGTGAAACAAAAGGCCAAGGCCAAACTTTGATGCATATGCAGCTTTGATGAAATGAATGCCATCTTGGCTTTCTATCCTTGTTATATCTGCAAAAGATTTCCAGCTAAAGTGTGTTCAGCTCTTACGTAAGTAAGTATATGTAAGACAGTAATGGAGAGAGGGATAGAATTCACCAAACACGCAGTACAACATACTTTTAAAAATTAGTTTCATAGTTTCTACTTCTTGTAAAACATAACTTTTCCTGTCTCAGTCAAGTTGTGTTGGCATGTTCTGGATATTTGATAAAAAGGTATCTCAAATTCTCAATTTGTAATAATGTAATAAAAGTCTTTCTTCACCAAAAACAAGGTAGATCACCAAATGGATTTCCCGGTAAGAAGTATTATTTGACAGACCCCCAATATGTCTTTCCTTTCCTTATAAATACCAGAGATGGATGAGTTACTATCTGTTAACACGTCCTGCTGAGGAAGATCTTTCCACTCTTCATCATCATAAAGTAAAGACAGTCGAGTGAAACATGGCTGAGAGCCTGGATTAAAAGAAGGAAAAAAATCCTGCACATTGCTATCTGGTTTCTCAATTTGCCATTTCTTGTACATGTCATGCTCATGTACAGTAAAAGATTGGTACAGATTACTGTTTGATTATCAATCAAATCTCCAAATCCTGCATTAACCTAAACCTTAAATCAGTAAATCCCAACAGTTTTAGAGAGAACATCAAAATGTGTGTAATTTTTAATGAATGAAAGCTCCTGTTTTCACATAATGTCCCATCAAAAAATGAAAGAGCTGCATGCAACCTATAGGTGAGAGAAGCACTGCTATGATTAGAGGGTGTTGTTTCCTTCAAATATTATTACAGCGCGACCCTTGGGTTAAAGGCACCCAGTCCCTTGTGAAAAATTAATAAAAATGCAGCATTTTAATTTTTTTTTCTTGTCTGAAAAAATAATAAAAAACAAACGCCAAACGATCACTAAACAGGTTAGATAATATGTCTCTGAAACGTACCTTATGAAGACAAAGAGGCCCTCGTCCAGTAGATCCACCCACAACGTCTTATGATAAAGTTACAGAGTTGTTGTTCAACTTCTTTTGTCTTCCCGTGCCCTCTATTCTTTCTAAACAGAAGAGAGTGAGTAGAGAGTTGGGATGTGAACCCCTCTGGGCGGGACGATTCCTCCAGCAGAGTTGAGTGTACTATCAGGCATTTGGCTCTCCTCCTCCTCATCTCTTTCTCATGTCACCACAATAAACACAAATTAGAATAGAATACAGTAGAAAAGAGTCTTCCTCCCCTGTAGCTCCTTTTATCCTCATCTTCATCCACCTTTCAAGCTCCAGAGAGAGAGCGCTTTGTGTCCAAAAAGGCAGACAAGGAACTGTCTATTTGTATGGTGTGGAGAGGAGGTCGTGTTGCTCTGGCTTTAAATCTGTTTGGCATGGAGGGGAGGTCATGTTGCTCTGGCTCTATATCTGTTTGGCGTGGAGAGGAGGTTGTGTTGCTCTGGCTCTACCTGTTTGGCGTGGAGAGGAGGCTGTGTTGCTCTGGCTCTACCTGTTTGGCGTGGAGAGGAGGTTGTGTTGCTCTGGCTCTACCTGTTTGGCGAGGAGAGGAGGTTGTGTTGCTCTGGCTCTACCTGTTTGCCGTGGAGAGGAGGTTGTGTTGCTCTGGCTCTACCTGTTTGGCGAGGAGAGGAGGTTGTGTTGCTCTGGCTCTACCTGTTTGCCGTGGAGAGGAGGTTGTATTGCTCTGGCTCTACCTGTTTGGCGAGGAGAGGATGTTGTGTTGCTCTGGCTCTACCTGCTTAGCGACGCCGGGAAGCTGCTTGGCATCCTGGATCCACCTTCTCACACATGTGTCACATCATATGTATTCATTTTTTACCATAGATTGCCTATGTTGTATTTTCATTATGTTGCTACTCTGTACACACAACATCTATTGCACGTCTGTCCATCCTGGAAGAGGGATTCCTCCTCTGTTGCTCTTCCTGAGGTTTCTTCCATTTTTTTTTTTTCCTTGTTAAAAGGTTTTTTTGGGGGGGAGTTTTTCCTTATCCAATGAGAGGGTCGCACTGTAAAGGACAGAGGGTGTCGTTTCATGTACAGATTGTAAAGCCCCCTGAGGCAAATTTGTGATTTTGGGCTATACAAATACTGAATTGAAAAACATGCAAAAAAGTCAAGGAGTAGTTGAGGTATAGACATCACATTACATACACTGAAGTCAACTGCTTGGATTAACAGGGGAATAACAGGATCTGAAATGGACGGTTGAGTAAGTGACTAAAAAAGATGGCACAGAAACACAATCTTGTGAGACAAAAGGAATGATAGACCGGAACGGACTAATTCACTCGAGTAGGTTTCAATAAAGTTTATTTAATGCTGCCTCCGGGGTGGTCCCACACTGAAAGGGTCTGAAGGAAAAAAAACATATGTCCTTCTCCACCTCTGTTTGTGTCTGTGTAAATACCTTACTCAATTAGAGAAGACGGTTTCTGTAGATGTTTTTACAAAGCTGCCAGCCTGTGAACCAGTTTAATTAAATTTACGCACACACTGCTAGGAATAGAGAGAGAGAGAGAAAGAAAGAACACATGTAGAGAGAGAGAGAGAGATGGAGAGGAGGTCTTTTACATTTATTTTAACAGAGATATACTATTTGGAGTGAAGCAGCACCTCATAAACCACAGTGACATAAACAACTAGAGAGAAGGCCTCCACTCCAGGGTGTGTAGTGTGTGTTTCTGTGTTCGTCCTCAGGTGCATGTGTGTGCAGCAGTACATGTCAAATTGTCAAACAAACTGCCGTAGCACAGACCCAACGAATTCATCTTTAGTTCATATCAAACTAAAAGTGATGTCATTTTGCAAAGGCCCTGGCTAATGTTTGATTGAGCATTTCTTGGCTTGTTCAAATATTTGAAATCATTGTCAGATCTATCCTGGCTTGGCTTGTTTAAAGTGCTGGAGAGAGAGAGAGAGGAAGGATGTCCCACTTGACACTTTAGGAGGATTTAGTGGGTGAAAGGAGTGCTGAATTATAGTTGTGTGTAGGAAGTCTATGTCTAGAGACTGTTGCTATGATTGTATTTTTTGAATTAAAGGGGCACTCCAACAATTTAACATCTAAAAGTGAATTTACTAGTGCACAGCTTGTACCTTCTGTGGGTCTGGAGGAGCTTTCTAGAGTCTGAGAATGTAACATTGCTTGATTATCTTTGCTCGGACTTTTAACAGAAAGCCTGTGTTACAAATAGAGTTTGAAAGTCGGGGGTCTTTACCAGCCAGAGAGGGTCAAATGAAAAGAAGTATTATTATTAGAATTATTATTATTATTATTGTGATTATTATTATTATTATTATTATTATTATTATTATTATTATTATTGTGATTATTATATTATTATTATTATTATTATTATTATCACTATCATTATTATTATTGTTATTATGTTTGTGATTATTATTGTTGTTATTGTGGTTATTATTATTATTATCATTATTATATTGTATTATAATAA
>CAKAOH010030677.1:8463-54471 GCA_916701665.1 Sebastiscus tertius | reverse complement strand
ATGGGAGTGGACAAATATGCTGCTTTATGCAAATGTATTTATATATTTATTATTGTAAATCAATTAACAACACAAAACAAAGACAGATATTGTCCAGAAACCCTCACAGGTTCTGCATTTAGCATAAAACAATATGCTCCAATCATAACATGGCAAACTGCAGCCCAACAGGCAACAACAGCTGTCAGTGTGTCAGTGTGCTGACTTGACTATGACTTGCCCCAAACTGCATGTGATGATCATAAAGTGGGCATGTCTGTAAAGGGGAGACTCGTGGGTACCCAGAGAACCCATTTACATTCACTGATCTGGAGGTCAGATCCCGTCTTGCAAAACAGTGACAACTCTTCCTGCTCCAGCCTCCTGACCGCGGTCAGAAGACACAGGGGAGACCGTAGCTTTGGTCTCCAGGGCCGGAGTCTCTGCTCCTCTGCTCCTCTGCCTGCCTTCACTCACACATCGCGCGGGTTCTCGCGCTCCACCTCTAGACGTGCATGCTGCTCACTCCACACTGAAGAAGAGTTAGTTTAGCTCTGAGAATATCTAGTGAATGTACAGTGGACGTTTGTGCAGAAATAACTGCTGCAGCTCCTCCAGACCAACAGAGGTTTCCCGTGTCTTGTGAAGTGACGGGGCTCCGCAGAGAGAAACTTTACCGTCTCCGACCAAGTGCCGGTGTCTCCCCTGTTCCTGGTCGGGAGGCTGAAGCAGGAAAAGCACTAGGATCAGATCTAAATCATGTTCATGGAGAGACCTTGGTCTGGTCAGCTAACGTTACTGCCAAGCAGCTGAAAAATAGAGTGATATTGTGCTTTTAGCTGACGTGTGTCCCCTCACTGTTTTGAGCGATGCTCGTTCATGTCTATTTAGAGCGAGCACAAGCGCCAGCAACAGGACGCTGACTTTAGTTGACTTAACGGCCACAGGTGTCGCTGTTAACAAGACATTTCTGAAAGTTACTAACAGTCCCTTTAAGTTTCTTTTACTACCTATATATGGTATCCAAACATATTATTGTAACACACCCTTACATCTGTGTTTCTTAGTGTCTTCACTATGAAGTTATTTGATGTAAGTTTGGTGTAGATATACAGGGGGGGGGGACAGCTTTGAGAATGAAAGCTTGCTTTACAAAGGGAATAAATGAGATTGATTCTAATAAAGTGTTGATTGGGAAACAAGAAGGACAGACATGTTAATTAATTAATCAGTTAAGTGATGAGGTAGTAAATTAGACCATATGACCCCCTCCGCCCCCCGTCACCCTTTTCCATTCACACACCCATCTCTCTCTCTGCCACACACACACACACACACACACACACACCCTCCCCACCAGCCAGTCGGTAGCTGATTGCACATTGCAGAGCAGCGCACACCTAGACATCCATCCATTCACACCAAGGCTCTGCTGCTCCATCCCTATCTCTCTCTCTCTCTCTCTCTCTGGCTCTCTTTCTCTCTCTCTCTCTCTCTCTCTCTCTCCACCACCTCCACCCCCCATCCCGGAGAGCTCCAGCCTTCCTTCCCCGCCTCATCATGAGCCATTAGCCGCTACCGCCACCAGCTCTGATGTCGCAGCAGCAGCAGCAGCAGCAGCATCAGCACCACCGTTACCGGGGGTAACCGCGCTGCAGACCGGAGAGAGAGGCGTCTGCAGCGGCTGCAGCGGCGGCGGAGGGAGGAAGGGAGGGAGGGAGGCGCGTCTCCCTTTTTTTTTTTCCTTCTCTTTTTTTTCCTCTCTTGTGGAGATGCTGTGTCCGGGCTGCCGGGGCCGCTGTCATCCCGTCTGATAGAGATAGAGGAGGAGGAGGAGGAGGAGGTGGGGTGGGGTCGGGGTTGCCCTGCCCTGCCCTGGCCGGACTAGGACTAGGACTAGGACTAGGACTAGGACTAGCTCTCCTCCAGCAGCATGAACCTCCACTCGGGCAGGGCGTCCGTGGCCATGCTGCGGATGATGGGCTGTGCTAACGGGCGCTCTGCTCGCCATCTCCTCCACAGTGACTGCGTGGTGGACGAGAAGACCGTGGTGCTCCAGAAGAAGGAGAATGAGGGATTTGGTTTCGTCCTGCGAGGGGCTAAAGGTAGGAACATTTATTCATTTATTCACTTTTTTGTGCTTTTTTTTTTTTTCTCCAAAAATCAGCATCAGTCTCCTCTAACTAAACCTATAGCACTAATAATACCACCAAGATTACACATGTGCACTTATACTTGCAAAATGTTCTCTGGTGCAATTTAATGTGCAGCATCTTATAGAGGTTTGTGTGTGTGTGTGTGTGTATGTGAGTGTGAGAGAGTGCATGGAGTGATGCTGTAGCCCCCTCCATCCTCCATCCTCCAACAAGAGCATGCAAAAACATGCAAATAAGTTCTGCTATCAAAATACATTTGAAAGCAACTTTATTGTGACATCCCCTGGAGCCCCGTGCACACACACACACACACACACACACAGTGAGGGCATGTGTTGTCGTCAGGGCTGCACATTTTTATATTCACGTTTTTGCAAAAGGTTTAATCCACCTCTTTGCTCTGACGTAAACATCTGTAATATGACATCATCTAGAAGAAATCCAAATCTGCCAAACAGGTTTTATGTGTGTCGGGTTCCTGCCTGCCTCGCAGCGCCAGCCAGCATCATCTACCTCTTCCCACCACATCATCATCATCATCATCATCATGAGTTGCTGTGATACGAGTGGCCTATCTATCCATCCGTGGCAGTTTGTTTGATATTTCACCATGCAGGCCGTGAGATTGGCTCTAAAAATAGCCAGTTTGAGCTGCTGCGTCGGTTTCTATGACGATTCTCGCCATGTCATAATCCACGTTGCATTCCACAACTGTGCGGTGCGGTTCAATTGGTCTAACGCCGCCGTGGTTACTGTCGAGAGGTAAATTTAGTACGTTCTGTTTTTGAAGACGTATACAGAGAGAGAGAGAGGAAGAAGGGGGAGGCAGAGACGGAGAGAGAGAAAGAGGGATTTGGCTTTGGAAAAACAAGAGGAATGTTCTCGTCATTCTGACACACTCTGCTATCACCCCGGGGAACTGACCCAGCCGAGCTTATCCTGCACGGGGGTGAACACACACACACACACACACACAAACACACACTGATGCTCGAGCTGTCACATAAGCTTACATCCTCTTCTGCTCTCTGCGTCTCTGCTGTATTTTTTTTGCTCTCCATCCATCTCTCTCTCTCTCTCTCTTCTCTGTCTCCATCTCAATGTCACACACCTAAAGAAACATCACATCATGTAAATACCCCCACCAAACCCTCTCTATACGCGCTCCCGGGCTGTGTCTTCCGGTAGGAGGATGAGTTTATAGGAAGTGTCACTTGTCACCACTGGTTTCTCCCCACCGCAATATTCTTTAACCTTCCCGAGAGCGAGAGAGGGAGGGTGGGCTGAGAGCATGTGTGCGTGTGGAGAGAATGGAGCCATTGTACAGTACAGGCTGGACGGTTAAACTGGGGTCATATCACACAATCTTCCTATCTTAAGTCTTAAGCAAGGAAGAATCTAAGATGGGATTTTTCCCAATTTGGTATTACAGAAGCAAACCCTAACTAGGCTTTAGGAAATCCTAAATATCCAACATTGCTTATCAACTTTTATCTCTGTTACCTATGGCAACCAATGCTACTTTTCATCATCTCATCTCGCTGAGTAAAACAACTTTGCAACCTTTGTTTTTCTCATTGAAACATACTGAAACATACATTACCTACAAAAAGATTGGAGCAAAAACAACGGCGGGCACTTAAAGCTTCAGTAGGCAACAAGTTTTTGGCATCATTGGGCAACAAATTTCATAATAAACTTTATCAGCATATTGTAATTCAAGTGTTCTGAGAGAGACCTCTGCACCTCCTCATGGCTCTGTTTTCAGACTTTAAAGGTACCATATTGTAAGAAGAGAGATTTTCAGGTATTTTACATTATAAAGCAGGTTTAAGTTCTTTTTTAAATTCTGTTAAACTATCAAAATGCTCAATATACGGAGAAACACACACAGCAGCCCGTATTCAGAAATTGCGTGTTTGAAACAAGCCGTTTTCTGTCCATTTGTGATGTCACAAATATACACTATTTAGACCATTACACGGTTTTAAGCATTCTAAATGTGTCCCCGTTTATTTCCTGTTGCAGTGTATGTAAATAACATCAGCTGACAGGAAGTAAACATGGACCCAAACTGTTGCCTAGCAACGCAATTCTGTTGCAATTCCGTTGAAATGCGCTAAAACGGAGCGTTTCAGGCAGAAAGGTAAATACAGGTATATTCAGGCCGACAGTACGAGGAAAATAATGTGTTTTTTGAACATTACAGCATGTAAACATGCTCTATTAGAAACACAAAATACAAGTATGGACCTGAAAATGAGTACGATATGGGACCTTTAAGAAATCTAGCCTGTGACGGGAGACTTTGGCCAATCACAGCTCATTTCAGAGAGAGAGAGAGCGTTCCTATTGGCTGAGCTCCGGCTGGTGGGCGGTGCTTGGTATTTCCTCAGCGGATCTCAACGTGGCTGCCGGGTCACTAACTTTCTCATTTTACAGCTAAACCGTGCACTACAAGATGATTCTGAAAACATCTGAGGAGAGAAATAGTTCATTACAGTAACAGATTATTGATACATATTTGATCAGCGCAGCCTAGTTTGACTGTTCGATCGGAGTTGGCGAGTGATTGACAGCTGCTCAGAGACAGCAGACTCCATCAAACAACGCTAATCAATAAGCTGTCTGTTCCCTCGCCTTCATTAAATATCCTAAAAAACACACAAATGGATGCTTAAGAGACTCGCTCATGAAAATGCCCACAAAGCAGGTCCTTTCTGACACCACAGACTCTTTAAAAATATTCTAATTTATTAAAGGAATACTTTGTGAATCATGCTTGTTTGTTGTCAATCAGATTAAGATGTATATATCTGCTTTATTCTGGTGAGTTTCTGTGTGTTAAAAACTAGCAACGTTAGCTTAGCACAAACACTGGAAGCAGGAGGAAACTGTCAGCCTCCATCAAAAGTAACACAACAACAAAAATATGTCCGAAAACGTCTATATTTACACATGACATGTTGTCAGCAGCACACCTGGGTGTCCCTCTCTAAGGACAGGAGGACTGCTGGGATGCTAATCAGGTCCAGCTGCTGTTAGTCAGGAGTCTAATGCTGCATCCTCTCAGCGTTGCGATGGGAAAACCTCCTCGTTCAGGCATCAATTATCCAGAGATGGTTTTGCTTCGCTATCCCGTGTTACTACATGTACGTCCACGGTGAAGAGAGAGAGAGAGTCACAACATGTAAACAGGCAAAATGAGCTATTGTGTTGCGTATTTGTAGCAGTTCATTAACAAGTGAAAGTGAGATAGAAACACGGCGTGTCTAATTCATTTTTAATTAGCTGAACTGAATGTATTAGAGTTAATATTGGATTTTTATTTAGATTGAACTGCCAGTTAAGTCTTTGCAGGCTGATATCTCCCAAGTCAGAATTACAGCTAGAAGGCTGACAGGAAGGTTTTCTCTTTCCCCCTCTTTATAATTACAGTCGGTGTGATAAGACATGAAAATAACATTAACATGTTAAATATGCAAGCTAAGACAGATGATTACGACAGTTTTGGAGTTGCTTGAAGGCGTATGTTTATGAAGGGTGGGAAAATAAATGTATTCACCTACGTATCACAATTATTTTTTATGATTTTGAAATTTTTAAAGACAGAATCGATATATTTGCTTCATGAGTCTCTGTGGAGGTAGAAGGAAGTTACCGCTTTTATTGTTGTAGTCTGAGTAATGTGACGTCATATCTGTTCCGTATCCGTCAACCAAAACAAACCTCAGCGAGCCAAAACAAGAAAGTCTAAAACATCGGAGGGTCAGCGTGGATACGAGCTGCACCCTCACATGTTAAATCCAGCGTGATAAACACTACACATCCAGTAAAGGATGGAAACACTTTGGGTTTCGCACATTGACAGGAAAAGCAGAGCTAGACAGAGCAGAGCTAAAGCTGCATGCTAAGTTCTAAAAAAGTATGTCCGAAAATAAGTCAGAAAAAGACGTAATATGTCTGAAAATTCTTTTAAAAAAGGCTGAAATATTTCCAAAAAAAAGCCCGAAAAAATGCCAAAGTATGTACAAAATGTTCCAAAAAAGGGCCGAAATATGTTCAAACAAAAGTCCGAAATATGTCAGAAAAAAGACTGATATATGTCTGAAATATGTCAGAAAAAAAAGTCAGAAATAATTAGCAGGAAACGTTATCGTATGGCGGTAACGTTATCGTATGGCGGTAACGTGCGGTCGATCCGGCCGTCGCTCTCGTCTCCATGGTCAAACGGGCCGACGCTACGACTGTAGAGCACCCAGATACTGACATCTGTGTTCTCTGCATTGAAACGGCCCCGATGGAGCTGACCATGGATGGATAAAGAGAACGGAGCTGACGGGAGAGCTAGAGACCACCTTGGAGAAGTTAGAGGAAGTAGACACGTCCGCTTTTCAAAATAAGATGTTAACAAAGGGAACTGTATACAAAATACATCTATGGAAATAAGATTGATGGATTATATTCACCGGAAGTATAAAACATTACATGTCCCTTATTAATGAAAAAGAAAATAGCACTAATCTGTGAGGGAAATGTTTTTATTCTTTGATTTTTGTGCTGCTTGAAAAAAGTTTTTTAAATAATGCCTGACAATGACTGATATATTTGACTTCTCTGACTTAATACATGCTGAAAATCAAACATTTTTACTGGATTAATTCATATATTTTCCAAAGTACAAGCCACTAGAAGTGTATGACGTATGGCGATACATATCAAATCAGCACCCAAATATCTTGATAGTATCAAATCAGGAAATAGGCGTATCGTCTTAGCCCTGATGTTTACCATTAACTCCAGCTTCATAGCTTTGTGCTAAGCTAGGCTAAACACAGAAATAAATACCAATAGGTTGTTTTCACAGCCGACAATTTGACTTCTATAATATAGTTCTAGTTTAGTTGCATTTAGATGAGATAAAGCCATCAGTAATGCTGTTGATTACATTGTTATTGTTTTCCTGTAAAGCTGAACTGTCCTTGTTGACATTGTTTCATTGTCAAACTCATTATAGAGTCTTGTTGTGTTACTGCGGTTCATTTTGGCTTTCTCTATAATCTTTCCGACCTCTGTCCTTGTCGCTGTGCAGCGGATACGCCCATCGAGGAGTTTACTCCCACGCCGGCCTTCCCTGCCCTGCAGTACTTGGAGTCGGTGGACGAGGGAGGAGTGGCATGGCAGGCGGGGCTCCGGACGGGGGACTTCCTCATCGAGGTAATAGCGGCTACATTTCTCAAACCTATTTCCACTGAACTTTGGTCCAGCACGGTCAGGCAAATGATGAATCCTGAGGTGTTTGGTTTGTGCTTATGAACGCTGGTAAAACATGTTGGCTTTGGTTTCTGGCTTCAGTCGCTGCTGTTGTCGGGTTCTGCCTCTGTACTCCTGGTTGCTTGCATGTTGGTGATCTAGGATGCCTAGATTATTCTGATGTTGAAGTAATGGAGTCAGCTGGAGCATTAAATGTACACCAGCTTTAACTAGCTGATGTTGAAGTCTTCTATAAATAAGTGTGTTCTTGGAGTTTGAATCCTAATGAGCAAAGTGTGGTTGTATGTGCTGAGTTCAGGGATGTTCTTGGATGTTTTATTGCTCACTTGTATGTGCTCATTGAAGACAATTGTGAGAACTTTATTATACACTAGTGCCTCTTAATTTGAAACTGTTTTAGCAGACCTTTACTGTGAAATTGTCAGATTTAATTTTAATTAATTGAATGCAATTAAAGCAACAGCAGACTCCTGCCACTTGTGATTGGGTTAGTGACTCGTGGATGGAAGGAAGCATTTTGAAGCGTGCAGACTGTGAGGCTGTTCCCATACACCGTTGCACTGTAGCTATACCTACAAAACGTAATGCACTCTACTTCATGTATATCCCACAACGTAATTGTCAACCAGGAAATAGAGCAGTAAACACTGCGTAGGGAGGAGGTTGGGGTGGACGGGTGGGTCGGAGATCGTGTCCCGTGTGAAACCAGAAGTCAACTTTGATATATTTGTCACGTAACTTATGTACTTAAGTTACGCCACTTCTGGAGTTATTTTAACCAAAACCATGAGGTTTTCCTCAACCTAACTCAGTAGTTTTGTTGCCTAAACCTAAGGAAGTTGTTTCCTGTGAAGGCGGAAACTTATTTTGAAAAGACTGTATGCATGTAGCGAGCAGAAATTGACACGTGACGCTGGGCATTCGTAGGAAAACGAACGAAAAAGGAATTTCGTAAAATACATTACATGTAAATACAGACATTGATTGTCATGAACAGTTGCTCTGGCTCTATCTATTCGGCATGGAGAGGAGGTCGTGTTGCTCTGGCTCTACCTATCTGGCGTGGAGAGGAGGTCATGTTGCTCTGGCTCTACCTATCTGACGTGGAGAGGAGGTTGTGTTGCTCTGGATCTATCTGTTGCTCTATTATATAATTGATTGGTTAATTTGGTCTTCCATTAAGCTAGATTTCAGTCTCAAATACTGTGTGGTAGGATGGAGGATGAGGATGAGAACAGAAGTTTTATCTTGCCAGTATTTCCAACGCCAGGCTGCTCATAAAGTGATATAATCGTCGTTTGTGTGTGTGTGAGATGCAAATCTGTTTTTCTTAAATACCACTGATGAATTAGATTTGTTTTTGAATTAAAGATGTTTGCAGTGTTGTTTAATTAAAGTAAAGTGGTGCCACTTTTCATGTGTTAATTCACTTGTTTAGTTTATTAGACCTCATTTCCGCACCAGGAGCCGTCCACACTGTGACCTAATGAACAGTATGTGATGCAGAACAGGAACAGTGAGCGTAATGATTGTTAGGTTCAGATTCGTTTCCACTCGGATTTAAAGCAACTTGCGTAAAAGTTATGATTTTTCCAGTAAGGCTCATTTGTCTGGGGCCAGTTGGTCACTATTTACCAACTCCACCCAATGCCTGGATCTCTGCACATCCAAAGTGAAAGCTGTGTTCGGGTTCTCTGCAGTAAGTCAGACTTGTTTCCGGTAGGGGTTGGCCTCCGCCAGGGCTGCGCTTTGTCACTAATCCTGTTTGTGATATTCACGGACAGGATATCGAGGCGTAGTCGGGGGGGAGGAGGGTTTGCAGTTCGGTGTGCTGAGGATCTCATCGCTGCTTTTTGCAGATGATGTGGTCCTGTTGGCATCATCGGTCTGTGACCTCCAGCACTCACTGGATCGGTTCGCAGCCGAGTGTGAAGCGGCCGGGATGAGGATCAGCACCTCTAAATGTGAGGCCGTGGGTCTCAGCAGGAAAGGTCATTATTCTGATTGAAAAAGTCAAAATTTGACTCAATGTCTCATAACTTTGGCTTACTATGTCAAAATTTGGACTTTTTTTTACTTACATTTTACTTACATCTCAAAAGTCAGACTTGAAAAATGAAAATCTCATACTTCTCTGCAATTTTTGGCACTTTGCAAAGTCATGCAGTGAATGTTTCGGGCCGTATGTTTGACACCCCTGACTTAGATTGTGTGTTTTATGAAGATCTCTACGAAGCGTGCACAAATGAAAACCATGCTGCGATGTGTAAGCAGTTGTAATATTTGATCTCCTGGGGGCGATCTTCCAAATGCCTCCATAGTGAGGAGTTGTTTTTATCAAAAGGACTCGGTGTAATCGTCAGTGTGTTTTACTAATGTGAGCAGAGCGTCTCGCTGAAATGCTTCTGAATCGTTAAACATAAGTATGAAATGTCATGTGCTGTACTATTGTGGATTGTGGATTTCAGCCATATTACAAATCACATCACAGCTGCTGAAGAACCAAAACGGAGTCAGAGGAAAAGCACATAGTCTATTTTGGGCATACACTCTTTCTTCCTGTATGACTCCGTAACGACTGTGTGTCTGTAAGCAGCTCTGCACTGGGAACGGGTTTATTTTGTGTTCCTGCTAAATGGAGCATCAAATGAGGAGAGCAAACTGTATCTGTGTCTGCAGCACTCCATCAGTACGACTTCAGCTCGCTCCTCCTCCTCATCGCTCCTCTGTTTTATCTCAAATATCCATTGACCTCTTCAATCATCATCATCAGTCTGCTTCAGTCCGAAGCTGCAGATGTATCGCAGTACCAACGTGTTTACAGAATGCATCGAAAGGGCTTGATAATGTTTGACACATCCACAGCTGCACAGCCTCTAGACAGTTAGCCATCCACGGCTCATATCCTTTAATGAGTGTGAGCAGAATATCACCACGCTGACAGCGAATTCACAGAGAATGGATTGCGGCGGCTGATAGCACCATGAATTGTGCATAAGGCTGGGCAATATGGCGATATACATCATCAAAACGATGTACATATTTTTCTATATCTTTTCCAGGCCTATATTTGGTTCTTAAAATGAGAAAACACTCTTTTCATTTGTCAAGAATTTAATTCACACAGGAGTATAAAAAATAGACTTGTGGTTATTTCATATAGACTATACATTTATTGAATTACCAGAAACATACTATATTGTGATATATATCATTATAGAGATAGGAGTTGACTTATCGTGATAGAAGATTTTGGCCCAGCCCTAATTGTGCATCACTTGCAACCGCTATCTGCCACGTCTGAAGGTCCGATTCACAAAATACACTGCACTAATGTTGTTGCAGTGCAAACATGCCCACAACGTTTTGCATCTGATTGCAATCATCCGCATAACAAAGTATAAATGTTGCCTTTGTTGCACCAAGAACACAGCAGGCAGAACAAATGAAACATGAAATGTTCAGACGGCGAGCTGCAGGTCCTGACAGGCGAGGTGCCAGAGACGTTCCTCAAAACCTCAGGAGGGAATTTGAATGTGACAGCGAGACACCGTATCTTGGATTTAATATGCTATGTGGAGGTAGAAGGAAGTTACCGCTTTTGTTGTTGTAGTCTGAGTAACGTGACGTCATATCCGTTCCGTATCCGTCAACTAAAACAAACCAGCCGGCCGCAGCGAGCCGAAACGAGGAAGTACAAAACGTCGGAGGGTCGTCGTGGATACGACCTGCACCCTCACATGTTAAATCCAGCGTGGTAAACTCTACACATCCAGTAAAGGATGGAAACACTTTGGGTTTCACACATTGACAGGAAAAGCAGAGCTAGACATCATGAATAAAGCTGCATGCTAACTCTGTCACGGGCAGGAAACGTTATCGTATGGCGGTAACGTTGCGGTCGAGCCGGCCGTCGCTCTCGTCTCCGTGGTCAAATGGGCCGACGCTACGACTGTACAGCACCCAGATACTGACATTTCTGTTCTCTGCATTGAAACGACCCCGATGGAGCTGACCATGGATGGATGAAGAGAACGGAGCTGACGGGAGAGCTAGAGACCACCTTGGAGAAGTTAGAGGAAGTAGTAACTACATCTGGTTTTCAAAATAAGGTGTTAACAAAGGGAACTGTAGATACTAAATACATCTATGGAAATAACATTGATGGATTATATTCACCGGAAGTATAAAACATTACATGTCCCTTATAAATTAAAAAGAAAATCCCACTAATCTGTGAGGGAAATGTCTTTATTCTTTGATATCTGGGTTGCTGGATAATAAATAATTCCTGACAATGACTGATATATTTGACTTCAGGACATCTCTGACTACATACATGCTGAAAATCAAACATTTTTACTGGATTCATTTAGAGATTTTTCCTAAGTAGAAGTCCCTAGAAGTGTATGATTTAACTTTTTACTCTGGTCTGGTGTTCGCAATACTTAAAAATCGCAATACATATCGAATTAGGTGAATCATCCCAGCCGTAGTGGCTATCAGCGCTGATCTTTGTGAGTTGGACTATTTTTGCTTTGAGGCTCATTTACATAGAAAAGGGACAATTTAGCGCCAAATGTTTGTATAATATTTAATTCAAATACGTGCAAATAGCACAGAAGCACCGAGATGCTGTCTGCTTGGCAGCACAGTTGGTGGCGCATTTCACCGAAAAAAAAACACAAACCGGAGCGCTCTGTTCAGGTGATGAAGAGCCGACGGCGTGGGGCTCTTTCCCAGTCCCTTATTCATCAACCCTTGCTACCTTCATCACATTCCTGTCCTCGCTCTTTATCTCCTCCTGTTACGACGGCAGGAAGAGATGCATGGATGTGATGATGCAGGACGCAGGAACTGACACAACACACATCTGCCAAACAGCACATCCCGTCTCAATCCAGCCGCATTTTTGAAGCGGCGCCAATTACTTCCAGCACATTGCACAGCTGTCTCACCTGTCACCGCGCTCATAATGGATTGTTCTGTTATCATTTAGTTTGGGGCTTTGCTGAGGTAATGGGATGCACCCGGTGCTGTGTTCTGTGTCTGTGGATCCATTTTTTATTTGCACATCTTTGAGACGTACTTAAAGAGATAAAGATAAACTATATTAATCCTAAATACTTGTCTATATGCGTTGTATTGACAGACATCCTTGGGACGATATCTCTGTACATTGCAGTCTTTTTATACTTCATACTGTGAACCTTTACACCCTCCTTGGACAATTTTGCATTTGTGCACAAAAATTCTAATCCAATAAACTGCACAGCTCTTTCATTTGAATTCAGATATATTGTACACATTTTTTATAGTTTTATTTTCATATTTTCATTGTAATTTTCTTCTATTAAGCTTTCATTCATTCATTTTCTTCATCGCTTACTGTAAAATAACTCCAAACTGCTGACATGGCTGCTCCCCCACCCAACGTCACCTGCTCAACTGACAAGGGGTTAACGTCACGCTGCCATAAAGTGGTATCGGTGCCGTTGTATCGGAACCGTTTTGCGAGTACATGATACTGGTATTGGTATCGGTGCATCCCTAGTCCCAAGTACAGTGTTTGTTACGATCAGTAAAACTTATCAAAATGAACAAAAGGAACTGATTTCAGGTCGCTAATCGCAGCTCGCATGTTGAAAATCAGGCTTCAGATTCACATCAGAGACGGTGACTGAAGGAAACCACCAATATAGTTGAAATCTGTTCATTATTATTTCTGAATGAACTAAACAGCAAAAGAAAACCCAGCTACTGTACGAGTGGTCTAAATAAAGTCTTTATCTGGTTCATGATACAACTATCGGAGCAGTGATGCTTTAATACATCAAACAGTAAAAAGGCAAAAAATTAAAATCTGTGCTCCACTCCTGCACGACTGAAAGGAAAAGGAGAAACCACAAAAAGAACTAAATGTGTGTTGGTTGGTTGGTTGGTTGTTTATTCTGTGCTGTGGTTGTCATAGTGGTGATGCGGTTACCATGGCAGCCTATTGGCTCTAGTATATAATCCCTTAACAGTCCCACCAGATGACCTGCAGTATCCAGCTGCTGAACAGCTCCATTGTCGAGATGTCTCTGACAGGTGAACTCATCTTCTTGTGTCCATCACATGGGGAGGAGGATAATTTATGGATTTGGACAATGGATTTCTTGGTACATATATAAGGTTACATATACAGTGCTTGAGTATCATCACTCTGAGCCCCTCTTGAAAGCTTGTTTCTCCTTCAAAATACATTTTTATTAAGTGGAACATCCTTAAAGATGGTAGACGTTGATTGATTTTCAGATCACGGGTTGAAGGACCGGAACAAAGACTCAGAGGCTACAGAAGTTTTGCTAACTACTGGATTGCTATGTATTAACGGTTCGGGCTGATTATATCTTTTGTGTTATCATCCTGCCGTGTATTTCAGAGCACCTGGCCAAGTTCACAGAGAGGTGTGTGTGTGTGTGTGTGTGTGTTTAAACATCTGTGTTTTGTGTCCGCAAGAGTGCATGTGCCCTGTTTCCCCCTTCTAATGTACATTAGCAGAACATATCCATTTGCATGCATGATTTAGGGCTTGGCTGAGCATCAATCTTTCATCGCCTCTTCTTACGGCTTGGCACGAGGACGCACGCATGCATTTTGTGCACAAGCACTCAAATCATTTGCCTAAATGTGTTTAAGTGGGTGCTTGTCGGAGTCCCCATAAATAACCGCCGCGCTTCAGCCGTCTGCGTCTTCGTATCAATGCAGCTTGTTGACTTTGAGAAATTGAGACGAGTCGAGGAGGGGAGTCTTCTGCTGTGGCGGCGTGTGATGAAGGAGGAGAAGGAGACTACTATTGACATCATAATCACCTGTATGCTGCTCTTGAAAGTAAGGCTGGGTGATATGGCCTAAAAATAATTTTGCAATATTGCCTAAAAATATTGCGATATTATTATTATGTTCGCGATATAGTCATTTTCTACACCGCGCGTGGGACAAGCCGCCACGACTATATTTGATGTATCACCCACCCCTACTTGAAAGGCCAAAAGTCGGGAAGGTCATAGGTGATTCTCTCCTCTCCTCTCACAGACCGAGTATAGCTCGTCTCTTTGTCCTCCCGACTAGTACAGCGTGTGCCGTAGCAGAGCAGAGGTGGTCGGTCATCATAATTGCCTTTGGGATCGTCTCAACGCTGCTGATTAAGCCGACGCCGAGTTCATCGCAGGACACGGTGGCTCATTTTCTCTGACTTCCTGGTTCACATTACCCAGTGTGTGTTTGTGCAAGTTGCACGGCCGTCGTTTCAGTTAAACTGACCGTTTAACTACTCAAAGTGTTTCTTTTTTGTCCGATTTAAATGAGATTTAAATTCTAAATAATGCAGCTAACTTTCTGCGTTGCTGATATGTTGAATGAAAGACAGATTCAAAAAATCTATTTTTTTTGACAGATGCAGTTAAAGCATCTCACTTCTTCATCTCGTCTTCTAAATAATTGTGATGTTTGTTTCACTCTTTGCCATCTCCTCTAATTGCATGTGATGATGGAGAGCATACAGCTGTTGCGAGCCGTCTCCCACCTCCCCGCCTCTCCAAGTTGCAGATGACAAAACCCATTCTGTTTTTAAGAAGTTAGAAAAACCCCTCTGAGAATAAGAAGAAAAATAAGCCCAGAATAGATGTGGCAGGCAGTTTAGGTTTTCCTCACAGACGGAGTCGTTCAACACAACAGGTGAAGTTAGTGTTTCTCTTTGGTAGATCATTGTTCTGCTGGAGCTCCAGGTCAGACAACCTCACACATGAACAGTCTCAGAGATTCACCGTCACCGTCAAAGCTCTTCTCCCTTTGCCTTCAATCATTTCATAAAGGCAAAATTACCTGTTGAAAAGGTTAAATCCATCACACATCTCCTCTGCTCCATCGTCTTTCCATGAACAGACATTTTGAAAAGAATACTGTTAATTTGGATATAAAAAAATTGGGACCAAAATTGGGACATTTAGAATTTAAAAATGAAGTTAAACTAAGGCCTCTCACAATAATTATTATATCGACTTATCGTATGATTTATGGACTAGGGCTGTCAATCAATGGCCAATAAGTCAATATTGTGCTTTTTAGTCTACTGTATTCATCTGATAGCTAGAGTTACTACTTTACAGGTACAGATACTTAAATACATATATGATACGTTTGATGCATTGTTACAGATTAAACCACCAATCAAGATGTTCAATTTAGCTCCAAATCAAGCAGCTGTAACATTAAAATGCTCCAAATATGTAAATGAATTAATAGAAAAAATTGTAATTATTTAATCATGATTAATCGCATGATTGTCCACAGTTAATCACGATTAATCGCAAAATAATTGCATATTTTCTTTCTGTTCAAAATGTACCTTAAAGGGAGATTTGTCAAGTATTTAATCCTCTTATCAACATGGGAGTGGACAAATCTGCTGCTTTATGCAAATGTATGTATATATTTATTATTGTAAATCAATGAACAACACAAATCAATGACAGATATTGATCCAGAAACCCTCACAGGTACTGCATTTAGCATAAAACAATATGCTCCAATCATTACATGGCAAACTGCAGCCCAACAGGCAACAACAGCTGTCAGTGTGTCAGTGTGCTGACTTGACTATGACTTGCCCCAAACTGCATGTGATGATCATAAAGTGGGCATGTCTGTAAAGGGGAGACTCGTGGGTACCCAGAGAACCCATTTACATTCACTGATCTGGAGGTCAGAGGTCAAGGGACCCCTTTGAAAATGGACATGACAGTTTTTCCTCACCAAAATTTTGCACAAGTGTGGAGCGTTAATTAACCTCCTTCACGACAAGCTAGTATTTTTCTGGCTTTTTTTTAGTTTTTTTGACCTTTTTTGATTTTTTTTTACATTTGGGACTTTTTCAGACATTTTTCAGAATGTGAATGGTTGGTACCGATGGATTCTTTCGTTTTTTCTAGTTTCATGTGATTCTAGTATCTTCACTCTAGCTTTAAACTGAGCTTAAAAATCACAAGTTGTGTTAATGCGTTAACGAAGTTAGTAGCGTTGAAACAAGTTTGCGTTAACGCGTTACTATCACGTTAACTTTGACAGCCCTGCTCGTTACTTATACAATGATACTGATAACCCTAAATGTCGGCCACATTGTTGTTCTGTATCAGTTCTGTGATTGGCTATTGGGGACTCCTACTGAGGGCTCTTCTATACCGGCTCACCGATGATGTTTAAACCTCAGCCGTGAGTTTCAAAGCGTCGACGTTGAGCGGGAGAAACATTTGGGCACTCAGGGAGTTATTAGGAGAACGATAACAAAATAATGTGTATCTTTAAAGAAGAGAGAGGTCGTCAGAAAGCTGCTGTTATTGTGCACGTCTGAGAGAGAGAGATGGGTTTATGTAGTGAATGATAGTACAGCCGTGCTCACAGGACATAACATGCATCCAAAGTTAACATCCTGCATGTGTGTCTGCAAGTGTGTGTGTGTGCGTGTGTGTGTGTGTGTGTGTGTGTGTGTGTGTGTGTGTGTGTGTGTGTGTGTGTGCAATGGAGGTAGATGGAGTAAAGCACTTACTCTCTTATATAACACACAACTTTGGCCAAGAGAAGGATGTGTGACCAGTGTAACATGCAAATGCATCTGCCTCCCGTGCCCCCAGGTGTGTGTGTGTGTGTGTGTGTGTGTGTGTGTGTGTGTGTGTGTGCACTCGTCCTTCTGTCAGATCTCTGCCTCTCTGCATCTCTCTGAGGACTGCAACACAGCACACACAACTGTCAGTTGTGCAGTGAACTAGCACAGGCAGCGCTCTCACCACTTCTTTCTCCAAAAAGCTCTTAAAGAAAAGCGGGGCGGGGGGCGGGGTGGGCTCTCTCATCGCTCGCCGTGCAGCCGGCAGCTCACCGACTCGACCGTCTCAAACAGAAAACATCTAAAGTCTGGTATCCCGGCGATGTGTGCAAGCTTTGATTTGTGGAATAAAAAGGCTTCTGTGTTTATGTTTAAGGCCCGGTTATGATATCGCCCAGATAACGAGATAGAAGCACGTCATGTAAAACCTGATTTACAGCAAACGATTGTAGTCTTCACCAGTTTGTTTGGTGTTTCAGCAGGAAGTTATTACTCTAAAGGATGTTTTCAGTGTGTAAACCTAAAATATCGTAAAAATCTAAATGTAATGCTGATAAAAATGGAAGCTTTGAACAACTTTTCATCACAAATATCATAAGAATGTACTGACCAAATCTGAAGTTGATCGTGTTAAATCTCCAGGAGGAGTCCGTTAAAGTATAGCGCCCGGAAATGGCAAAAAAAAGCCACATTCAATTAAAAAATGTCCGACTTCCTGTTGGGTTTACGGTATTCCTCCAGGAGGCTTATTTGTACGTCTCAACATGTTATGTATACCTGCCAAGTTTCATACTTCTAGACCAGAGGTCAGCAACCTGCGTCTCTTCAGCTCCTCTCCCTGTGGATTTCTAACAATGGAAATGAAGAACTGTTTTCATTATTGTAGGTGTATGGTACGACGGAGTATTAGGGCCACATTGAGAAAAAAAAAAATCGGAGATTTCGAGAATAAAGTCAAAATATTATAAAGAAGTCATTTTCTTTTTTTCTCGTAAAGCTATGACTTTAATCTCGCAATATTACATTTTTTTTTCTCGTAAGGTTATGACTTTATTCTGGAAATCTCAGATTTTTTTTCCGTCAATGTGGCCCTAATACTCCGTAGTACATTGGCCCTCACTGCATTAGACTTATATACTATATACTTAGACTATAAACTGTGTTACCTTCATCACAATGATCAAATGTTTTGCGGCTCCAGACAGATTTTTTTCTTTAGATAGTACGGGTTGCTGACCCCTGCACTACGGCAATGAGGGGCTCAATTTTAGCAATTTTTTAGAGGGCGCTATCGAGCCATTTCTCCGATCCAGAGACCCAGAAAATATTCTGCTTTTTCCAATTAATTTGCGGAAATAATAATAATAATAAACGAAGCAGTTTCAATAGGGCCTCGCCGACCTCCGGTCAGTGCTCGGGGCATGAGCATTCATAGTGGAAGCTGCAGCAGATCATCTAATTTCTGTATTTTGAAAAGATTTATCACCATACACATGTAACTAACAATACTTAATTGGTGCCTGAGTGATCCCTCTGACAGTAAAAGGTGCCCGCAGTCCATTCAAAAGCCATTTCCCCAAGCGTAATTAAACATAATCTGTCTTTTTTAAATGTCATTTTGTCTCTGTCCACTCACCGTCTGCCATCTTGGAGGCAGAAAGCCTTAAAATGCAGTTAAATATAGAAGAGAGGAGCTGCTGTTTGAGACCGGGGACACAAGCAGACTGTCAGATATCTGGTTCCCCTCTTTGGGTTCGTTGCTGTCTGACCTCATTTCTAGATTTGGGCTCCAGGTTGCGTCCTGTATTTCTGTGGACAGATGACACAGAAACATCTGCTTGTTGGAACATATAGTTGGTTTAGTGCTAGCATCAGGTCGTGTATCTCTGCACCTGATAGGATTACAGGCGTTATTGCCCTTGACCCAGTTATGGCTGACTGGGTTGCCAGTTTGGCGGGTGGCAGCGTGGCTGACCGGAGGGTTAGAAGGCCGACTGGCAGGTTGTTGGCTTGTTAAATAAATCTTTTTCCTGAGCTGCTTAATTTGATTTTCACCCGAACTGAGATTTTGCTTTTTCTGCATGAACATATGTTTTATATTTCTTATCGTAATCATTGCAAATATAACTTTCATGATCCCTTTTTCTTTATTTAAATGACACAACAACTCGTGAGCATGCTGCCTTTTTTCATTATTGGCCATAAATTTAGAAGATAGAAAATTATTTTTGTTTAATAAAATGATGTTAGACTCCTGTCTGAGGGGAAAAGAGGTGCAACATAGAGAAGGTCTCGTTCCCTCTAGTGTTATCAATATAAATTGAACAAAGTATTAATACTAGGGCTGTCAAAGTTAACGAGATAATAATTCACCAGAACACCAAATCCACTGCTGAAAATAGTCCCCAACAAATGCTCTACTTACTGCTGTTTCAGTGTTGTTCGCTCAAAACGACGGTAACCAGCTGTTTTAGGAAATGATTCAGCTTCAGGATCCAGTTGGCAGTCGACTCTCCTCCAGCAGCTCCCGCAGACCGCATCAGCAACATACTTACGAGGGTCATAATAATACATAATGAGGTTTGTGAGTAATAGCTGTACTAGCTTTTACAAGATTGAAGAACACTTTTGTTTGTGGTTTAGGTAGATTATTGGTTAGATATTAGACATATGAAACACAACATTGATTTCCTGTTGAAAGAGGATTTTGGGATGTGATCTAATGCCGATCATTTGAAGGTGCAGTGTGTAGGATCTGGTGGTATCTAGCGGTGATGTGAGATTACAACCAACTGAAGCCTCTGCCGAGTACCAAGCGTGGAGAGCTACGGCGGGCGACGCAAAAATGTCCCTCTAGAGCCATTTGGAGCAGAGTTAGTGCGAAGAGTGTGTGAGAAGTGAGTAGTGAAGCAAGAGAAGGAGAGCGGTGGTGACGGGAGCGAGTAACGTTATCGACTCCGGCCCAAGCAGGAAAAGTTAACAGTGTTTGGTTAGTCCGTTCTGGGCTACTGTAGAAACATGGCAGAGCAACATGGCGGACTCCTTCGAGAGGACCCAAAGAAACTATTAACATTATATTATCGCATAGCGTCAGGCAGCTTCATTTGATCAGAGGAATGCGATCTGTGATGACTTTAACGTTTGTAATTTTTATATCCCCCGTTGGTACAGAGTGGAGTCACCACTACGGGCCCAGATACACCAAGCCGACATCAAAGAACTAGCGGCGATGAAGGCCGACTGTTGTGTCACCTCATGTCGTCTTTGTCTTGGCTGACAAGTTACATTTGAACACAGCGCAGAGTCTACAGACGACGGCCAGTTAGCACGTACGTTCTGCGCCTGCGTGAGATGAAATAACTCTCCACACCAGCAGGCGGCGGTAGTCTGTATTCATCATTCAGAAAGGGAAACAGGAAGAGCGAGGACGGCGGATAAACAAGCCGTTGTTATGATACGTACAGGAAACAAAGCAACGTCTGCCGACCACTTTCACACCGCTCTCACTCACCGCTTAGCTTCATTCCAGATGTTCATGTCACTGTGAAAGTATCTGGAATGGTCAGATGAGATGAAGATGAAGAATGTCAAAGCCCTCTGTGAGTGTCCTCCTAGAGCCGACGGTGCGGGACACACCACAAAAACTAAACAGACGCTCTCCAACGGCCCCAAACTGTCCGACGGCCAACCGTCAGCTTGGTGTGTCAGGACCTTTGGACTTCATTTTCCAGGAAGGCTCCTCAAAGTGCAGATGTTTGACCTAAGCTGCCTTCATATGATAAGAAACTTATATCTCCATATCTCCAAAAAGAGTGCAAGGAACGCCATTCCCTGTTTCTAAGCAACAACAACAATTCTCATTGGTTGAAAGGTCAGCAGCAACCGAGGTCAAAGTAGAAGCAATTTGAACTTCCGCCTTGTTGGGCAGCACCGCTCTCCCCGTAAGAAAACAATGGCACAGCCAGTGCAGAGCCCCTTTCACCGCTGATCATGTGTAAACGGCTTTAAGGTCAGTTGGAGGTCAGGCGGCTGAATGTGACCTCCTTCAACCAACAAGATAAAGTAGATACATTATGATCATCCTCAGTCCTCGCATTGGGAAGAAGGAAGTTGGCCTGCAGCTATTATATTTCCTGTTTTCAGAGTTTCAATGAAAACCCACAAGAGGCAGCGTCTGGGTAAATACAATCTAATGCTGAGGGAGTGATAGAGTCGAGGAAAGAAGAGAGAAGAAAGTGTTGAGAGCGTCTCGTCGGCCCGGTGCAGCTCAGACTGATGGCCCGCGTGTCCTTGTGTGTGGTTTATATATATAAACATGTGTGTGTGTATGTTTACACAATATTTGCCGGTACATTTGTGTTTGGCGTGCTTTTTGTGATTCTGAAGGGTCACCTGCGCTGGTGTATTCCTCCTCACTGTACAGTTTATTACCCAGGATGCATCTGCAGCGTTGTTTGTCTCAAATTGTACAAAGACTAAGACGTCCACCTGAGAGCTTTGTGTGAATATGTCTTCTTATCTTTTAGAGCTGGGGTGATTCACTTATCGGCCGATCACGATACTTGGGTGCTGATTCCATATGTATTGCGATTTTTAAGTATTACGATTCGATATTGAGATTTTGTTTTTATTTTTTGACACTAGACCATGGGGAAAGTTGAATCATACACTTCTAGAGACTTTAACTTTGGAAAATATTTATTTAATACAGTAAGAATGTTTGATTTTCAGCATGTATGTAGTCAGAGACATCCTGAACTCAAATATATCAGTCATTGTCAGGAATTATTTATTATCCATCAACCCAGAAATCAACAATAAAGACATTTCCCTCACAGATTAGTGGGATTTTCTTTTTAATTTCTAAAGGACATGTAATGTTTTATTCTTCTGGTGAATATAATCCATCAATGTTATTTCCATAGATGTATTTTGTAAATACAGTTCCCTTTGTTAACGCCTTATTTTGAAAACCAGACGTCGTCCTACGTGTCTACTTCCTCTAACTTCTCCAAGGTGGTCTCTAGCTCTCCCGTCAGCTCCGTTCTCTTTATTCATCCATGGTCAGCTCCATCGGGGCCGTTTCAATGCAGAGAACATAAATGTCAGTATCTGGGTGCTGTACAGTCGTAGCGTCGGCCCGTTTGACCACGGACATTTGTTTGGGCATATTTCGGACATATTTTGGCATTTTTTTGGTCTTTTTTCAGCCTTTGTTCTGACGTATTTTTGGATATATTTTGGCCTTTTTTAGAAGTTAGCATGCAGCTTTAGCTCGGCTCTGTCTAGCTCTGCTTTTCCTGTCAATGTGTGAAACCCACAGTGTTTCCATCCTTTACTGGATGTGTAGTGTTTACCACGCTGGATTTAACATGTGAGGGTGCAGGTCGGATCCACGCTGACTCTCTGATGTTTTATACTTTCTTGTTTCGGCTCACTGAGGTTTGTTTTGGTTGACGGATACAGAACGGATATGACATCAAGTTACTCAGACTACAACAATAAAAGCGGTAACTTCCTTCTACCTCCACAGAGACTCAGATGAAGCAAATATATTGATTCTGGTATTAAAAATCAATTTCAAAATCACGATACATAAGTGAATCGATTTCCTATTATCTTCCACATAAGATGCCATTAGTATTTTCTTTGACTGATTGAATTTGTCCACATGTACCCTGTTGGGTTTTTGTCAGACATGACATGCTACATGTCTGAGCCCGGTCAAGTTCATGTTATATTGAGTATTGATTTGTGCTGTGGGAACCGCAGGAAGGCCGACGGAGAGAGAGAGTCGCTCTGCTGCTTTCAGCCTCCAGGCTTCAAATGTGGGGAGAATGAAGGAAGCTCTCCATCATCATCAGTTCCCCTCAGCTATTTACTCACTCGCCACTTTAACACTTTAACGCTAATCAATACCTCTCAGTGAAAGTCGAGAGCCTCTCACACATGCAGCTGTGTGCACACAAACCCCAGCAGTCAATGCCCATACGCAGAGACACGCTCTGGAATCACATGATACTCAGTCTTAAAATAACAGAGTGGAAGCGTCGTTTCCTATAAATAATTTATTTATAGGTACAGCGCACAAAGAGCAGCTCCCCGAGCACCGTGGGCTCGCGGAGCAGCTCTTTTATTTTTAAAAGAACCACAACACAGCCCACTGTCAAAACACGGCATGAGACTAAAGCCTTTTAAGATGGCTGCAGCGGGAGGAGGAGGAAATGGGGGTGAAATCTGGCGAAGCGGTCCATTGACAAAAAAAACACTCAATATCAAATTAAATCCCCGTTTACTGATGAATGGTACGATCCAACCCCCCCACCCCCTCCACCGAACACTGATAACATTCCCAGCACCACTCCCACCTCCAGCGGTATCACACAGCAACTGTCGCCTAGCAACCGGGAACATGTTGTGCCTTACTGTGTACACAGTGATAATGCAGCTTTTACGAGTAAAGCTTAGCAGAGACTCAGGAGACAGCCAGTCTGAAGTAGAGTAGAGGACGTGGGGACAGAGTCCTGGACCAGGACATGGACAGGGCAGCATCAATCTGAAATCTTTTTCTTTTTTTTTTTTAATTCATCATTTTCCAGCCAGATTCAGAGTTGTAAGGTTGTTGAGAACATCCATGGTCAGCTCCATCGAGGCCGTCTGAATGCATTTAACATAAATGTCAGTATATGGGTGCTCTACAGTTGTAGCGTCGGCCCATTTGACCACGGAGATGAGAGCGACGGCCGGCTCGATACGATAAAATTTCCTGTCCGTGACAGAGTTAGCATGCAGCTTTAGCCGTGATGCTTAGCTCTGTGTTTCCTGCATCGTGTGAGGGTGCAGGTCGTAAGCAAGAGCTGTGTTCGGGTTTTCGGCAGTAAGTCTGACTCGTTTCCGGTTGGGGTTGGCCTCCGCCAGGGCTGCACTTTGTCACCAATCCTGTTTGTGATATTCATGGACAGGATATCGAGGCGTAGTCGGGGGGGAGGAGGGTTTGCAGTTCAGTGTGCTGAGGATCTCATCGCTGCTTTTTGCAGATGATGTGGTCCTGTTGGCATCAGCGGTCTGTGACCTCCAGCACTCACTGGATCGGTTTGCAGCCGAGTGTAAATCTGAGGCTGTGGTTCTCATCAGGAAACCGATGGATTACCTACTCCTAGTAGGGAATGAGTCCTTACCCCCAAGTGAAGGAGCTCAAGTACCTCGGGGTCTTGTTCGCCAGTGAGGGGACAATGGAACGCCTTTCTACCAGCAACCAGCAATATGTTTAACAAATATTTATCTCTTTTCAACCATTCTTGAGGCATAAGTCCAAAAAATAAAGTCTTAACTCTCCAGGGGGGAACATCTTGTAAGGCTTCATGAATCTCTCTCCAATAGTCTTCTTGTACGGCATCATGAATCTCTCTCCAATAGTCTTCTTGTACGGCTTCATGAATCTCTCTCCAATAGTCTTCTTGTACGGCATCATGAATCTCTCTCCAATAGTCTTCTTGTAAGGCTTCATGAATCTCTCTCCAATAGTCTTGAATGGTGGGACAATCCCAGAAAACATGTTAATGATGTGCATTCAGATTTCCACAATTTCTCCAGCAAGCTGGGGAGTTCCCATCATAGAGGGTGTAATCAAATACCTTATCAGGCTTTTCAAACTAAATTCCCTCCAGTTTTGTGAGCTGGTACATTTCCATTGATACAACCATGTTGTTGTCCATTCTTCCTCAGATATGATCATCTCTGCTTGGAGGCAGAAATCTCAAGAGACACACTATATGTCAAAACTTTGGCAAATAAAACAAACAACGCCACGAGGAGTAAGTGAGTTGTTATTTGGCTGAACTGACTTGTAACTGTACAGTGTTGTTAACTAAATCAGACACAAAGATTTAAGACTGAGGAGGACTAAGTGGATGCGTCTACAGCCTGAGGGCTGTGCAGTGTGTCAGGTCGAGTGGGCGTGAGCTCGGGCCGTGATGCAGGAACGTGGGTTTGTGCCTGTCGCTGCTCCGTCGACTGTTTGGATCTGTGCCAGTAGGGCAGAGCGGTAGTTAACGCTGTGAACTATCCATTAGTGTCCTCCTCTGTGCTGCGTGAGAGGCTCCTCTATTTCTGTTTGGCCATTGGCTCACTACTCTCGTCTCGTGACTGCTCTTTGGTGACCTGGACTCGGCCGACAGATGTAACGATGGACGGTTCTGTCAGTCGGTCTGTCGTCGTCCCTGAGCTGTGAGTCTCGCATCGTAGTGTCTGGAGTGTCGCCGTGCACGCTGTCAGAGCGTATTTCAAGAGAAGGACTTGAGAACGAGTGAGCCCGACCTTGTTTGTTTCCAGGAACATTCATACAGTATGCGGGTGGAGCTGAGGTTGAAGCGGGCCACCACTGAAGGAATTGAGAACTGCATGCAGAGTGTGTGTGTAGAGTGTGTGTGTGCGTGCCAAAACATGTGCTCTCATCGTCGGTTTGATATTCAGCTACATGATTCATCAGAGTCAAGACTCTTCTAACTAGGACTCTGAGTCATCAGAATAAAACTCTTGTCTCCATCTCTCCCTCCATCTTCCCTGCCCCCTCTCATCCTATTTCAATCCTTCACTTTATTCTTCTTTATGTTTTCCTGGTTCACACACACACACACACACACACACACACACACACACACACACGCACACACACTTTCAGTCTGTATATTTCTGTATTTAATGAGCCTGCTTTGATGTACTCCAGCTTCCTACAAGGAGAAAACACACACACACACACACACACAGCATTCAGAGAGCTCTCAGCAGTCTGAGATGCAGATCAGCTCCATGTTTCAGATGCTGCTGCTTTAATGTGTGGGTGAAGGTATGCAGGTATGCTGTGTGTGGTTGCATGTATATTTCATCACTTCTTTTTTTACTGCACAAAGGAAGAAAATACATTATTTAATTTGTTGTTAAATGTCTTATTTGACTTTTCCTGAGTTAGTTTTACATCTGTTCTGAGGCACATCCCTGAAGGCACAGTTTTGTTTTTGGTCAAAAGACATCAGATGTTACAGTTAAAACATTTGAACGGGATTCACTGATCTGATACTGACCTCTTTAAGTGGATTAGATTCAGTCATGACGCAGTGTTACATTAATTCACCCCACTATGTTCCACACAGGATGGAAAACATCTTCATTTTGGAGAAAAGCGTTGGTGTCTGATCGGTATCTTTGGAATCCCGAGTTGAGGTATTAGAAGAGAAAAAGTCACAGCAATGCTGTTGATACTAAACTTTTTCTCCAAATTCGGCCCAGTTCCAATCTACATGTCTAGATATCTTGTGTAGTCTGTGGTTTTACCCGAATCAGACTTTTCCAAGTCAACTCTAAGGGTGTATTCACACCTGCCTTCACACCAGCGTTTACCCTCTCGGTGCGGTTCGTTTGGGCAGGTGTGAACACAGCAATCGCACTTTTGGTGCGCACCAAAACAAGTGAACCGAGACCTCCTTGAAGGGGTGGTATCGCTTCCAAGCAAACTGCGCTGCGGTTCGGTACACTTTGTTTGTGGTGAGATGATGAGGACATGATCTGACCTCGATCCAGCCCAACTGGAGAAAGCGTTGCGCCTTTTTGGATTAAACCAGCTCTGGTAGCGAGCAGCGCTGAGCACGTCAACACCAGACACCAGACAACATTAGTACAACAGAGCCGACGCTTGCCCTCGCTATTCACATCAGTACTAAACAGGTGTAACATCAGGCTGTGTTGAAGACCACGGGCATACCTGATGGACCTTCGGACATATTTTCGGCCGATGAGCGTGTCACAGTTTTGGAGGGTTATTGCACGCCTCCTCCTCCTCCGTCCTCCGTACGTCTTGATAACCTCCTTTGGCGACTACAGTGCATCAACACATTGTTTTCCAGTCGCCTCATTTTCAAACTGTATCGTTGCCTGAAGTGAAAAAGTTCTACGAGGTAAAAAAAAGATGACCAGGGCCGAGATCAAGCCGCGTAGTTGTCCCTCCATTGTTGCGTTCATTGTTGTTTGGTCCACTTGTAAATGCTGCCGTGTCAACACAAACCAAACTCGAGGCAATATGCAGTATTGTAGCAATTTGGTCCCTGATTCAGACCAGAGCAAACCCACTACAGGGGGGAAAAGGCCTGAAGTTGCAAGTTTTTACCAAATATCCAACTTTTGCTCTCAGCCAGAGAGTCGGTCACACCGGACAGCAGAAGAGGAGGTTGTAAGGCAAGGCAAGTTTATTTATACAGCACATTTCAGCAACAAGGTCATTTAAAGTGCTTTACATAAAACATCAAAAGCATCGTGCATAAGCAGAAGATAATGGATGGATGGATGATTATTAAAACCAAATTTTTGTTGTTGTGCATCATTTCTCATGCAGATTACCATCTAATTGACATTTGTATAATTATTACATGAAGTAATGAAATGGACCGCTTCGCTATTTACTGTCTCGTTGCCAATTCTTCTGCCTCTTCCCTCACCGAAGGTGAGGCATCTCTGTCTTTGGCCGGCTCTGCAGCGCAAGCGTGCATGCAGATGAACGGCGCCCCTTTTGCCGGGGCTCCTCGCTCGCTCACCTAGTAGCGGCATGGAGGGAGACGGGCGCCGGTCTGCATGAGCTGCCGCAGAGCCGGTTGAGGATGGGAAAAAGTTTCACTTTGGGGGCATTACGTGACCAGGCATTAGCAATCCACTTTCCCCCGTGCACATTTGTTTTTCATTCAGAGATGACTTCCCGTTTCCTGTCATGATGTCATTGTGCACGCAGCATCAGCCTCAGGTATCCAGCTGCCTAGCAGGCAGAGGCGAGGCAAAGTATCAAGGGAGTAAAATAAAAAACAGACAAATTCAACCAACGTTAGTCTAACGTCATTTTGAAAATGTTTTTCCAGATGTTTTCATGCATGAAAAGACCCAAAATGAACACTGTACACTGTGATACTTTTTTTTTAATTATTTAATGGCGTTTGTATAGAAAGGATTCTGTCCCAAGATGTTTGATGAACTATGAGCGGTTGATCGCTGTAACCGTGATCAGCTCGACCGCAACGTTACCGCGATACGATAACGTTTCCTGTCCATGACAGAGTTAGCATGTAGCTTTAGCGATGATGTCTAGCTCTGCTTTTCCTGTCAATGTGTGAAACCCAAAGTGTTTCCATCCTTTACTGGATGTGTAGTGTTTACCACGCTGGATTTAACATGGGAAGGTGCAGGTCGTATCCACTCGTTTCGGCTCGCTGTGGTTTGTTTTAGTTGACGGATACGGAATGGATATGACATCACCTTACTCAGACTACGACACTAAAAGTGTTAACTTCCTTCTACCTCCACAGAGACTCAAATGAAGCAAATATATCGATTCTGGCATTAAAAAATCAACTTCAAAATCCTTCAAAATCCTTTCCCCTGTTGTTTTCTAATTCTACCAGCGTCTGGTCGTGTAGTTTGAGTTATGTATGAATACTCCTGTCTGTATTTATGTTACTGAAGAGAGATGAGTCTGTTAACCCTTCCCTGCTCCGACAGGCCGGATTAGCATCGTGTCATCGTAGCGGGCGTCCGCGTAGGTCAGATTATAATTGATTAACCAGATTAGCGACTGTCCGTGAGCGAGTCAGGACTCAGAAGAGATCGGACTGAGCGCTCAGATAGATTCAGGGTGTGTTGGGCTAAATGGGCCGGATGATGCTTAATGTTGTGGAACTATTGTAATGGTTATGATAATGATAATGGCTTCTGAATAGGCCCTTCTGCTTGATCTGACAGAGGGTCGGCTCTTACACGAATATTGTATCGGAGCCCTGATTTCCTTCTGTGTGTGTGTTTGTCTTTGTGTGTATGTGTTTGTCTTTGTGTGTATGTGTTTGTGTACTATTGATTAAACTGTAAATGTTCAGCCATTAAGCTGCTGCTGCTTCTAAGCTGTTTTTCTTTCTTGTAGTCGTTGGTTCGGGCAGTTTATGGCCTTCAGGCTCCATCTCTCTCCTTATTGTTTTTACCCAGCCAGACAAACACTGTTCCACTCACTCAGTGTGTTCGATGGCTGCATTCACACCAGCATCGATGACTGTGGAAGCTAATCAATATCACTAAGCGTTTGCATGCAACTGATAGCCGACGCATTGATTTGCCACTTGACGCCGTCGTCTATGTCACATAGAAGTGGTGTTCATCATCTGAAAGCTGGAACCTGAAGATTAATCTGAGATGCAGCTCAGCACTGAGTGTCAAGTTGTTCTAGTCATAAATCAGAAATAAATAGTGAAAGTGTATAAAGATATATAAGTATATAAAGGTTTAGATAGAACATTATGATAGAAGGAGATGATGTCCATCCCTATGCTCTATTATGTCTCATAAGTTGTTGCAGCAATTTTTGGGTTGATCCAATTTGTAAAAAAACATAGAAAAAGACATGCTGTGATTTGGGATCAAAAACCTTTGACATTTGGAGATTTCTGCAAGAATTGCATTTGTTTTCGGCGATTGGATGGCGAATACTTCTGCTCAGAAACCCCCTTATTGTCAATCTAGCTAGAAAAGCCATCCATCCTTTGAATGCTCCAGGTCTCTAGTTTGATCCATCCATCCTCTGAATGCTCTAGGTCTCTAGTCTGATCCATCCATCCTCTGAATGCTCTAGGTCTCTAGTCTGATCCATCCATCCTCTGAATGCCTAGGTCTCTAGTTTGTGGCTGTAAAGTTTCATGAGGCTGTGATTATCCTAGAGGTCACCACAGGTCATTTTATACAGGGAGGTCAATGAAGTGTCTCCTATGGGGACTAACATCATCACACATGAATCCAGTTGGGCTCATTGGATCCACCAGAGTCTCAGCTTTACAGTGAGACACAATTTATGTAATTCAAGACTGTTTAGGGACCCCGGGATGCAGAAATATTCAAATACACAGTACCTGGATGAGGTTTTCTAGTTTAATATGATGCCAGTATCTTCCCTCTAGCTTTAAAACTGAAAACCTAAAAATTGCAAGTTGCGTTAATGCGTTAAAGAAATTAGTGGCGTTAAAATGAATTTGCGTTATTAACTTTGACAGCCCTAATGGTGATAACTGTTAAGCGAGAAAGACAAATATTGCCCATCATTAGATAAAAAACAAACATGTAGATATGAACCCAAACCCTAAATATAGCTCATCATGTCCTGATCCTTGTAAAACACGTCTCTTCAGGCGTTAGTCCAAACAGGCTCGTTACTATGGGGTTTGGCAGGAGAAGATATCCGTGTGTGTGTGTGTGTGTGTGTGTGTTCATCCTTGAAGCGTAGTTACATAATAGGGTGGAAAGACAGAGCAGGTTACATAAGGCTACCCCTATAGAGTATACTGGAGTGTTCCAGGGAACCTCAGTGTGTGTGATGGAGCCCGACGGAGGGAACACGAGGTCACGCTGAAACAGCTGTTGGAGCATTTCTCTCTAATTACCAAAATGTCCGCCCTCGTGACGCCCGAGCAGTGTTTGTTAGATTATCGCTCTCTCTGTCTTCATCGCTTCCCCTCCTCGCCGCCGTCACTCCTGTCGTCCTCTACATTTCTCCTCACCTTCCTCTCCCCTCTTCTCGTCCATCACTCCTTCCTCTCTGTGTTGCTCCGGGGGCCGCTCTCTCTCTCTCTTTCATCCCCTTTGTCTGACCCCTCCTCCACTATCTGTCTGTAAGAAGAGAGGAGGGGAGGAGATGAGAGGAGCGGTCCAGCGGGGCTCATGTTTAATTGGACGAGCAGTAATGAGATTAAAAACCATCCATGTGGGCACGCATGTGTTTGAAAGAGAACGTATAAAATGTTGTATTATTTGCACAGCCTAACATCTGATATGACGGTGAGGGTGTGGAGCGTTTTGGTCACCGGCTACATTCACATGTTAATAGATGAGCTGTATGTGTTTCATTGTAACTGCTGAATGTTCAGCAGCAGGACAGACGCTACAAACTGAAAGTGAAGGGTCTGCTCCGTACGGAGTCTCAGCTCAGAGTAGCAGGAGACAGATTTCAAACACACGGGACGAGAGAGAGTTGACAGACCGAGAGATGGCGGAGGATTTGGTGTCAAAGCGAAAAGCAAAAGTGCCTATGTGGCAATATTTCAGATTTAAACCCGATACTATAAGGGAACCTTAACGTTAATGAGGTAATCGCCGCGAGGAGGACGGAGCGGTCACAATCGGTGTGTGCGGCGCCAGGTGGAAACCTGCGTCCCCGCAGAGAAAGCTCTACCCGAGAGGTCAGACACATCGCCACCCGACGGTAAAGATCAAAGTAAACACGCTACACATAATGACCGTCATCTTTTCTTGTAAAATGTCCGCTGTATTCAGTAACACCAGTGGGAGAACTTCCTCACCGTCACATCCCTAGAGGACAGGAAGAAAACACTAACACCCCACCACCGCCACCGCATGTACATCCATGGTGCACGTTTAAAATCAAGTCATTCCGTCTTTTCCTTGAAGTCTACTTATTATCTGCAGCATGAATCAAAAAAGGAAAAAGGAAAAGTCACAACAAACTTGTGTATGAAAATGTTATTCTAGTGTTGTCCGACCAACAGTCCAAAACACAAAGATCTTCAGTTTGTTCCCATGTAACAGCCGGGACACATTGGACACATGAGGAGCACAAATTAAAACATTTTCACTGTGGTCAAAATGCGGCTTGCTCTCCCGCTCGCCGCACACGAGCTATAAGGGAACCTTAACGTTAATAAGGTAACGTTAAGGAGCAACACTGACGAGTTACATTCATTAAAGAAAGCTGATTTCATAAAAAAAGACGAACTCATTTAATCCGATGAATGTCTTTATTCAAACTGAGGATTTTGTTCAAGGATTCTTTATTTAATTTTTTTTAGTGTGACGTCACAAATTATGACGACAGACATTCGAAGCTTCAGAAACCTCAATAGAGGCTTTTAATTAGTGTTTTAAAAAAGCACTAAAAATGTACTATGTGCACATTTGGATGTGAATCGAACTGCGAGTCTACCCGGGTAAAGGTACGATTGATAACATTCAGCCACTAGATGTCACATTCTCCCTCCCCCGTTCCATTGCATTTACTTCACAACAAGTGGTTGCCAGGCTTTTACCGTCAAACTCAGCCAGTTTTTTCCACACTAACTGGCAACTTGATCGCTGATGACACAGAGATACCAATGTTGTTTTACTACAATTCTTGTTAGAAGTGGGAACCAAACGTCAGATATCGTCCTCAGAAATAAACAGAACGTTCATTTTGGACTGAATAATGCACAATTTAGAACAGCCATACTTTATTTGGCTCTTTTCGTAAAGGCTCTGTGGATGTATTATGTTTTTTTTGTTTTTTTTATATTTGTCTACATAAAAATGTTATCAATAAGACCTTTAAATAAAGTTAAATATAAAAGAATAAAAACTGTAAAACAATTTTAAAGACCCTGCACATCCGCACAGGTGTTTTCACTTATTTCAGCGGATCAGACCGCACCATTTGAATGATGATGATGATGATGATGTAATTTGTCCCGCCACATCAGGTGTAACAAAGCTAACAGGCAAGTGAGAGAGATGTCAATCAAACGCTGTGTGTTCACCCCCACACAGACCTGAAAGGAGGTCTAATCAGCCAGAATCGGAGAGCTGTGTGGGTGGACCAGAGGTGCGCACGGCACCACAGTCAAAGACTTTTCTGATATTTGTACACAAAACATGGTTAGCGTCAGGACACTGTGTGCATACTGAAGCAGTCCCGTTAGTCCCTCCCTCTTCCCCGTGGTTGGTCAACTTCTTTCCGCATCATTCAGTCAGTCGCTTTGATGAGCCGTCTACCTGGAAATAGCATCAGTCCCAGCAGGACGCCGCCACAGAGAGATGCACATCTTTCAACGTCTTGTCTGCTGCTGTTCTGTTTCTCACTGTTTTCCACCAATGTTGTTTTTATAACGCCGTAAAGGGATCGCTGCTTTAAATCTGAGATGGTCTTGTTGACACTGTCTTTGCATAAACATTGATAGCGAGGATCTCAGAAGACTGCAGCCATTCTGAAAAAACCTTTACTAACAAAGCTTTGAGAGATCTCGTACGATATCTGACACTCTTCGATAAACT
This sequence comes from Sebastiscus tertius, assembly GCA_916701665.1. Lineage (NCBI taxonomy): Eukaryota > Metazoa > Chordata > Actinopteri > Perciformes > Sebastidae > Sebastiscus > Sebastiscus tertius. The sequence goes on along the minus strand of CAKAOH010030677.1, from coordinate 21,309 downwards.
CAGCAGTAAAGGCTCAAAGTCAGAGGTTTCATGATCACCTGCAGTATTTCCAGCTGAATCAAAGTAGTGGGCATGATCAGTCAGCCTTTCAGTCCGGTATAAACGGTATAAAATGATGGCGTATAGTTTCATTTTGCTGCTCAGAAAGTTCTCAAACACGCCGTCAAACTGAAGGGATCTGCCACTTTTTGCCTCTTTCTGCTCACTCCAGTTATACATGTCAAACTTTCTACAAATGTGAGGCTGTCTGGACGGCCGTTGAGGTTTCTGCCAGCCATTAATGACTCCACTGTTGTGTGTTTTGCATCAGGTCAACCAGGAGAACGTGGTGAAGGTGGGCCACAGACAGGTGGTCAACATGATCCGCCAGGGAGGCAACCGGCTCCTGATCAAGGTGGTGACGGTGAGCCGGAATCTGGACCCCGACGACACGGCACGCAAAAAAGGTACAACAACCTGTAGAGTCTGCTCTACAGAGTGAAAGAGAAGTGGTCGATATTGTTCAAAACTGGGGTGAAAATGACCGACGGTGACGTTCAAATCATACATGGATTAGAAAATGAAATAATAATGAAGAGCTCCAGCTGTGGAGCAGCAGGACACAGCTGTACACCTTGTGAAAAACCTTCATGCTGTATGGATCTGCTACCCGTCGTACCTTCCCGTATTAAAACACCACGGACTGCAGTAAAGCAGCATGCTGACTAATGATGTGTTATGTAATAATATCCCTCGGAGGCAGCGAGGAATCGGACTCACCCCGTGTTCACAATGCAAACAACAAAAATAACACAGAAGCACAAGTCCTTATATTTCCTATAAAGCTGCCGGCTGTCAAAAAGTTTGAGTAAGCAGCATAACTATAGCTTGTTAGATTATCAGAACTAAACCATTTGACAAAACTTACCTTGCCTTATAATTCACTGCCCATCAACACTAACACTTAAAGGGAGACTACTGTACGTAACTTTCACTGAACAGCAGCCACAATTGACAAATGTGATAGGATATTCAATTCTAAAAAGTATAGTTACAGTAGCAGAAGTGATGTCCAGAGTATCGATCCGATACCAGCGTGATAAATATAATATCTTCGTTGTTTTGGGCTTCTTTGTGGAGTTTATCTCGTCGTCGTTATGTGGTTTCAAATGTTTGCTGCTGCAGTTCGTTCTTTTATTTTTCCCCTTTGCTTTGGTGAAGTTGTCCTGCTCTTTCGGGTTTTTGCGTCTTCAAATGTTTTATAAGGTTTTACTAGTTGGATTTTCCTCTCTGAAATATCACCAAATTGCTGACATTTTCCTCGCTCTGACTACCGTTATCGTTCCACTCTCCACTGGCACCACACTGTTGTTGTTTGCTAACGTCACGTGACAAACTACCTGCGATCAGTTCTTCTTCGCTGAGAAGAATTGATTTCCGGTTAAACAAGTCGATCTTTTTCTAGGTTAATAATTTATGGTATTTAATCGGTGCATAGGCTGGCGTATGCGCCGATACCCAATCCCGAATTTTGGTCAGTATCGGTTACATTTCCGATACTAGTATCGGTATCGGAACTAATGCATTAGACGCCAAGTTTAGCCTTCAGTGCTGGTCATACCAGACCAAATGAGGCTGTAGCAGCAACACTTATGAGAGTATTGTTTTGAATCGATTTTCTTTCTTTCTAAGAACTATAATTGACAGAACACACATTTTTATAACTTTTCTTTAATGTAAAATTCAATTGCATGTTCATGCAGGCAACAACAGCTGTCAGTGTGTCAGTGTGCTGACTGGGCTATGACTTGCCCCAAACTGTATGTGATGATCATAAAGTGGGCATGTCTGTAAAGGGGAGACTCGTGGGTACCCAGAGAACCCATTTACATTCACACATCTGGAGGTCAGAGGTCAAGAGAGGTCAGAGGTCAAGGGACCCCTTTGAAAACGACCATGCCAGTTTTTCCTCGCCAAAATGTAGCGTAAGTTTGGAGCGTAAGTTGCGTTAATGCTTTAAAGAAATTAGTATCGTTCAAAATGTGTGTAATTATCACGTTAACTTTTACAGCCTTAATTATCGTTCATAAACACAATCCATGAGAAAATGTGATGCCATTCTATGTCTGAATAAAACAAAATGACATGTATGTATTGTAGTCACATGACTCTCTGTCTCCCTCAGCTCCTCCTCCACCAAAGAGAGCCCCCACCACGGCCCTGTCCATGCGCTCCAAGTCGATGACCTCTGAACTGGAGGAACTCGGTAAGAGCATCCCGGTTTGACTTTTACTCATGATGTCATCAGGAAGTCTGTCTCTAACAACAGCACCTCTCTCCCTTTTCTTATTCTCACTGGTTCATCTCTCTATAGTGGATAAAGGTAAGCAGTTAATACTGCATAACCTCTTGTCTTCCATTTTGCTTAACTGCAACCTCCATCGGCTCACAGCGGCTGAATGAAGCTGTCGTTCAGGCTAACGCTATTTGAGTTTCCATCGTTCGATCATTTTGCTTTGCCTTTTAAAAAAAGCAGCTTTTCCTCCCTCCTCATCTCCTGCTCTCTGCTGCTGTCATGCATGAAGGACTCTAGCTTCTGAAGACCGCCGCACCCATGAGCTGTCAAATACATGACATCAGTATGATCTCTGTGGTTTTCATATCTCTGTGTGTGTGTGTGGTGTGTACCACCTCTCAGGACCCTCTGTGTGTGTTGCATTAAAAGTGCTGCGCTGTCATAATACCTTCTGACAGACAGGCCAGTCAGCGTTTCTGAGACACATGATGGGAAGGAGACACAGGAGGCCTGACAGGGGAAGGAAGGAAAGAAGGAAGGGAAGGGAACGAGGGAAGGACAGCAGGAGGTGTGAAGGCAGCATGAGTTCAAATTGCGCTGGATTATATACTTTTATCATTTTCTTTGAATCCGGGTATGGCGAAGTCTGCCACTACCAATAAAAAATACTTTATATTGCAATAATATACTGTAAATACATTAGGGGGGTTTTTTTGTTGTTGTTTTTTTATTATTATTTTCAGCTATTGCAGAAAAAAATGTAACCACAAACAGGTTTTAATTTCATGAAAATCTGAAGGATTATAACTTTAACAGAGGAGATCTTTGTGTCAGGAGATCTCGTTTATAAAACACTGCGAAAAACTCAAACTCAGACCAGTCGGCAGAAAAAATGTTTGCATTGGACGTTTCTGCAAACAACGGATACGTTGAATGGCGACCTTTCGGTACCCAAAATATGTTTCTTATATACGTTTTATATCAGCCTCGTATCACGCTTGCAGAAACGCACAATGCCACGGGGTTAATGTTGTGAAGCGTAACATAACAAGGTGACGTGACGAGGTGACGTGACGAGGTGACGTGACGTGACGGCGCGACGTGACGGCGTGACGTGACAACGTAACAGAACAACTGTAACAACGCAACAAAACCACTATAGTTAGGTTTCAAAAATCATAAAGTGATGTTTATTTGTGCAGATTATCTTGCAGAAAAAAACGTGTCAGTATCATAAACGTGTTTGCCACAGAGCTTATTTTTAATGGAACAATCCCTTTGGCTTTTTGTGGAGGGAAACGGGGCGATGCTAACTTCCTGGTTGGCCTACAAAGATACGTCATCCCTGGAGCACTCCATAGCAGCTTGTGATTTGCACGTATGGAGCAATCGTTGGTTTCCGCAGCTTTGTGTGGCAAAGGTGTGGCAAAGAGCAGGCAGAGAGATGAAAGGTGAATGAATAAATAAATGGCAGGAGAGGGAGTCGACTCATATCGTAGGAAATTGCTGACAGAAAAAAATACCTCTGGTCAGCGTGTTTCTTCTGGAGCTGCTTATTTGACACATTTCATTCTTATATACTGTACGTTATACATTTATAGTAGGTAGCACTCTTAAGTGCATTCATGTTTTTATATCTGAATGTAAATGACGGGATGCTCACTACATAATGCATCTGCTGCAGAGGGACACATTTAATTAGAGGAAAAATACACTGAATACTTTTTAAACAAAGCTACAGTACAAGTGTCCTTTTGTTCATCTTGTGGGGAGGACTGAAGGATTGAGTCTGTGCTTGTGCTTTAAAGACACCAAAATCTGTTTTCTGTCACCCCCTAAGCCACTCTAAGGAAAAAGAAAGGTGGTAAGTCACTGCAGGCATGTTTAAGTCCGATCCGGTATTCCCAATGATTGATTTATGTCACATACCTTCCTCACCCCCACCTCGCTGTGATAACACTGTTCTATTTGTTGACAATTTATTTTGCTATTTCTATAAGAATCTGTCTGACATTCAAACCAAACGGTGTTACACCCGCAGTAGGGCTGCACAATTAAGCGAATATTAATCATGATTTTGGTTTCCCACAATGAATTGAACATGATGGCCTGCGATATTGCCGTTTAAAATGCTCCGCTCACAGAAAACTCTGCTGCATATCAAATCAAGAGTTTCCTAAACTAACAGCCACCAGCCGGTGATCGACATGTCTTGGCTTCACTTTTGGGTATAGATATTATCTTTACAACCAATTGAGAGCATAAAATTGTTTATCTAGCTCTTAATGGTGCTAATTTTGCTCTGGAAGTGCACCAGATTGAAGCATTTAACTTTAAAATGTAGGCAAGAAAAGGCTAGGGGGAATATTCCTGTATTTATTTATAAAAAAATATTACAATTTCAGTTTTTTCCAACATCGTGCCGCCCTAATTTGTACATTAACAGGGATATAGTACAGCATGGAAGTGAAAGCAGCGCTCTGTTTATTTTAATGTGAAAGTGCTATTAAAATATGTTGTCGCTAAAATCAATGAATAATCGTGATATCAATATTGATCAATTTAGGGATGCACCGATACCACTTTTTTTCAGACCGAGTTCAAGTACAAGTACTTACATTTGGGTGCTCGCCGATACCGAGTACAGATACGAGTACTTCTCTGTGCCAAAAGAGCCTCATTAACAGCCAGCTGGAGGGTGTGAGCGACACACGGCAGGCTGGGGAGTCCCGCATACGAGGCGGTGCGCCGCGACCGGCTCTAGGTCGGCTTGGAAAGGCTCGGGACGAAGGTGCTTCCCGGGCCGTGGACAAAGTGCTTGCTGCGCCCTCTCTCCCCACCGGGGAGGGACGGGGCCCCCTGCTCCCGGATCGACTGTCGACCGGCGTGGACTGTCCTCAGTGCGCCCCAACCCGGCGTGCCCCCAGGGCGGGGCTCAGCCCACGTAAAAGGCGCCAGGGGTCTGCGGCGATGTCGGCAACCCACCCGACCCGTCCCCGTCGGGGAGGTGGAGCGTGAGCGCGTGTGATAAGACCCGAAAGATGGTGACGAGAGGTTAATGGCGCGCTGTCATAAAGGGGTATTGGTGCCGCTGTATCAGGGCCGTTTTGCGAGTACGAGTACGAGTACATGAGCACAGTATCGGACCCGATACTGGTATCGGTGTCGGTGCATCCCTAATCAAAATAATGGTGATTATCATTCTGGCCATAATCGTGCAGCCCTAACCCGTAATGTATTTGCATGACTACAGCTGTTCTCATTGTGCTCTAAATGTTGTGCATGATTTATTTAACGTTGTATTGATGTTTAAGCTCCTCTGTCCTTCGTTCACAGTCACAGATTATTGTTTCTTCTTCACTTCTCTGACTCGGTTTAGATATCGCACTGCGTGGACGCCGAGTCGTCCCGTATAGTTTACTTTTGATTAAAAGGAGCAGTTCACCTCAAGAGTACTTCCTAAACACGAAGAGTGTGCAACAGCAAGAACCACATTATTTCATTTCTCTGGGAGAATATCAAGCTTCAAACACAATGAAACAAAGCAACAGAGCCTTAATGAGGAATTACACAACACTTTACTCGTGTGTATGTGTGTGAGCAAAAAAAAACACTGTTGCTGTAAGTCAATGTTTGTTAATTTTACCTGATCTAAAAAGGTGTGTGTCTTTTCTTTATGTGTGCCTTCTTTCTTTCCCTCCTGTGTCATTGCAGGTTTGTGTGTGTGTGTGTGTGTGTGTGTGTGTGTGGTAGGTTTCCAGGGCAACCGTGTTTCATGTTGTCTGATGTGCTCTAGCAGCAATCCAATTGCGAGAGCGAGGAAATGTGCTTTTTTTTCTTCCTGTTTGTGTTTTTTGCTGTAACTGTAGTTAAGGTCATTGACACTCCTTTCCTCCCCCTTTCCTCCCTTCCTCACCTCTCCCCTCCTCCCCCCTCCCCCCACTCCTCTCCTCTGTGTGTAGATGCGCAGAAGAAGAGGATTGTTTTCCAAGTCACTCTAAGTAATCACTCCCCCCTAATGCATGGAAGCTTTTCTACATCCTAGACAGAGCTGTAGCCGGGCAGGTCGAGGCTAGATCAGGGCTAGCATGTAGCTTCTCTGAGCGAAACCGTTTTTAGGTGGGACTCTATCCGAAGGGCATCATCACACGCCAGAGGGAAGTTCACTCCTGCCAAATTTGCCGTTGACACCTTTCCCACGAATACGACTGAGAAAGACAACGGCAAACTTGACAGACCTCACGTTCATTGTTCATGTTCCATTTAATGAGGGAACGACCCCGAGAGTTGGATGATGCTGCTGTTTGGAAAGCTTGCACGGCTTGGAAGGCTGGACACGCCCGACGCATTTCATCAAAGTCCTCCTGTCTCCCCCCCTCCCAAAAATGTGTTTCAATGTTTTTTTTTGTTTCAGTCTCATCTGCAATTCAGTGTGGAAACGCAGGGAAGGGTCACTGTGAATGATTAGCTTGCGTTTGGCCCATGAGAGACTTACTGAGGTTTTTGCAAGTTCAGTCCTGCCCCCCCCTCCGTCGTTTCTGTTGCTCATGAACAACGGCTTGCTTTATCTTCCAGACAAAGTTGAAGAGATGACGCACGCCCAGAAGACCTCGCCTGTTGATATGAAGATCGCCACGATCAAACCACGCCCATCCAGTCGCTGTTTGGTTACGGCAGCTGATATGAATGTAGGTGAACAAAACTTAGGGGTGGGGAAAAAAATCGATTCACCTATGTATCGCAATTTATTTTAACAATTTTGAAATAGATTTTTTAATGCCAGAATCAATATATTTGCTTCATTTTGAGTCTATGCGGAGGTAGGAGGAAGTTACTGCTTTTATTGTTGTAGTCAGAGTCAAATACGTTCAGTATCTGACAAAAACTAAAACGAGTCGGAACGATAAATTAGAAAACTGTACAAAACATCACATGCCCCTTATAAATTAAAAAGAAAATACCACTAATCTGTGAGGGAAATGTCTTTATTCTTTGATTTTTGGGTTGCTGGATAATAAAAAATTCCTGACAATGACTGATATATTTGACTTCAGGACGTCTCTGACTACACACATGCTGAAAATCAAACATCCTTACTGTATTCATTTAGATATTTTTCAAATTAAAAGTCTCTAGAAGTGTATGATTCAACTTTTTCTCATGGTCTAGTGTTCAAAAAGTTAACTTAAAATCACAATACATATCGAATCGCACCCAAGTATCGTGATAGTATTGAATCGGGAGATACTGTAGGTGAATAGACCCAGCCCTAACAAAACTGAAATCAGCTGACATTAAAAAATATTTGCAAAGTTGAAACATACATAAATAACTGTTAAATAATCAACTTTTTAAGAATTAGATTATTCCTTACACAGTTTATACAGTACATGGTGTATATGATGTTAATTTGTGATTCTGAAGGTGTTGGTTTTGAGTGTATTATATTCATTTTAAATGTGTTGAGATGTTTTTGGTTGTATTCTGTGCCTAATGGACAGCAGTTTGTTTTACGCCTTATTTTTACTGATCGATAACTGAAACTAAATGCTGTTAGTGTTGGTGTCCTCAGCCAGCGGAGAGCTAATGAAGAGTGTACATTTCTGGGTTTATCATTAACAACTCTCTGGTTTGCAGTCCATGTATCATGACCGCCAGGGAGTAGCAGTGGTACCGCCCACTGTGCCGGGGGCTTTCCTGGGGCTTCCTGAGAAGAGCACTTTGAAAAAGCAAAAGTCCATAGGTATGATGTGTATACCGTTGAGTGTGTGTGTGTGTGTGTGTGTGTGTGTGTGTGTGTGTGTGTGTGTGTGTGTGTGTGTGTGTGTGTGTGTGTGTGTGTGTGTTGGTAGTGAGTTGTGAACTGCATGTCCGGTACGTTGTTCTTTTAGCTTGTCGTAATATTCCATTAACGCTCAGAGGACTTGCTCTGTGTGCTCAAGCAATATTAAAGCTAATTATAGATAAATTAGAATGATCCAGTCAGCAAAGTGTGCTTTCAGGCGATAATATTGGAGGTCATTAAGCATATGCTGAAACCTCATTCTCACTGCTGAACTGGAGGGACGTCATGCAGGCTAATGTTACTCACAGCGCTTTTCATTTGCAATGCCATCATTATTATAACTTAAAAAAAATATGAAGGTCTTTTTTTTTGCCATAATTGCAATGAAAGCACTTTTAGCATATTCTGGTTTAATGGCACTGATGTGTCAACTAAATAGTGTAATTTGACATTTTTTTATGTACACAGCTCCTATAACTACTCCATGGCTACTCTTCAGCCTTTAATATGTGAGGGATAATGTACAGCGAGCTGGTCATTGTTGTGAAATAAACCCCTTCAGGGCGATGCATCAACAATGACCCGCTCGCTGTACATTATCCTGCTTATTACACGGCTACTTACTTAAGAAATCAATAATTTGACACAAAAACGGTCCTCCATAGTCCGACATCAGAACTGCGCCCATAGCAACGGTCTGTTATACATAGCAACGGTCTGTTATAAAGCAATAACAGACCTTAGAACGCCGTGATTAACCAATGAGAATCAAGTATTCAACAAAGCCGTGTAATAAAAATGTTTATTTTTGTCCGTATTATCCAAGATTCCAGTTGGTGGTGTTGTGGTGTAATTCGTCAAATCAACTCATCAGTTAATTCCCACTTTCTACATCAAACATCTTTAAGCCGGCTACTCTTCTTATCTGGCCTCTGACAAATTTTAGGAACTCCCTGCCTGGATAAATAAAGGTTAAGAAAGAGCTCAGGTGAATAAATGAGACATTTGCAGAGGGAGGAGGAGGCCATGCTGGAAATGAAAAATAAGGATGTCTCCCCCAGGTCGTCACATAATTTTTCTTTCTGCTCCATTTCTCCAAGGTAATACGGAGGATGAGAAACAGGGATTCCTCACACCTCCCCTACTCAAGTTCTCCCGCAGCCTCTCTATGCCCGACACCTCAGAGGACATCCCTCCTCCTCCAGCCATTTCACCCCCGTCGCCACCTGACTACAACTCAGCCGCTGGCCCTACACCCAAGAGCTACGGCACCACACGACCCAGCTTCACCCAGAACTCGCCCAACGCAGTGAAAACCATCAGCCGAACCACCGACGTCGGTACGTTAAGGCGCGGCTACTTCCGCCAGAGCTCAGAGCAGTTTGAGAGCACACGCACCCGAGGGCGCACGCCAGTGCCGGAGAACCCTTACTCCGAGGTGGGCAATAAGACACTGTATGTGCCAGCCAAACCAGCTCGAAGGAAGGGCATGCTAGTGAAGCAGCCCAATGTTGAGGACAGTCCCGAGAAAACGTGTCGCATGCCAGCAAACCCCTCGGGCGCGGTTTCCATGCCTACTACGCCCGTAGAGCGAACATGCTCCTCCATCCCCATCCCCACTATCATCGTTAAGGAGCCCTCCACCAGCAGCAGTGGCAAGAGCAGCCAGGGTAGCAGTATGGAGATCGAGCCCACCACCCCTGAACACCCACCTCTCACGCCCACCGGTTGTGGTTTGCGTCCTGAAGACCCCATGTCTCTAAGCAACCCTTTTGCGGCAGCTATTGCCGGGGCAGTACGGGACCGGGAGAAGAGGCTAGAGGCAAAAAAGCACTCCATTGCCTTCCAGTCAATAGACATGGGGGATGATGAGTTCAGTAGTCCCACACCAACCCCTCGCCTTCGCCAGTCAAAGTCCATTGATGAAGGCATGTTCAGTAGCGACGAGCGGCTTCGAAGAATATTGGGTCCCCCTCCCGCAGCACAGCTTGGGCCGCCTGTCGGGGGCGGTAGTGGCAACATGACAGATTTCAACACTCCTGAGCCCACAGTGGTACGGGAGCCTCTAAACACCAGAACAGGCCAGTGTCAAAACCTGGACAGTCCCATTAGTCTCCCATCCACTCCTCCTAAGAGCCACTACAGGGCCAATGGGACCTACCTCCATCCTGTCACGGGCAAGCCCTTGGACCCTAATTCTCCACTCGCTCTGGCCCTGGCAGCTCGTGACCGCGCGATGAAGGAGCAACAAAACCATCCTCAGAATCAGCCACAAAATCCTCCTCAGGTTCAGCAAACACCCAAGCACGAAGCCCAGTCCCTCCCAACACAGCCAAGTCACAAACCGGACCTCAACCAACCGCTGTTTATTGACACCAAACTACGCTCCGGCATCGAGACGAGTTTTGCTGCGATCTCCACGGCGACCATGGGGCGGCCCGGCCGAGGCGGTCTGCGGAGGCAGTTGACGGAGCAGAAGTATGAGTCCGATGGGGCGCGGGAAGAACGGCAGCATCAGGCAGCTGAGGAGAGGAAAAGTGCGCCGGCGGATGTGGCGGCCACGTCGCCACCCAAGTCAGCCGGGCTGTTGATGGTCCACACCAGCAACGAAGCGAGCAACAAGGTGAACAACCAAGAGGTGGAGGGGCAGGACAGCAACAGGCCGTCTGAGCTGAAGGACCCCAACCAACCCGATCCCCTCAACGCTACAACACTGTCCGCCAATCCCCAGCCACCCTCATCACACAGGAGGAGCATTCCCTTAGGGGAGTCTTTGGATGAACCGGTAAAGCTGCCCTTCCGCATCCCCCCTCCTCCTCTCGCCTCAGTTGACATTGATGAGGATTTTGACTTCACAGAGCCCCTCCCCCCACCGCTGGAGTTTGCCAACAGTATTGACATTCCTGATGACCAGGCTAGTGCCATCGCAGAGATGCTTCAGCAACAGAGACGGAACGGGGGACCTGCTCTCCCCCCGTACCACGCTCACGCCCCACCGCCTGTCTCCGATCAACACAAACGGGTGGCGAACAACATGCCCCCCTCATATCCTCCTCCTCCACCCGACTCAGAGTCGGGGGTGGGTGACTCGGGCATCGAAGAGGTAGACAGCCGCAGTAGCGGGGATCCTCAGCACATGGAGACCACCAGCACCGTTTCCAGCATCTCCACACTGTCGTCGGAGGGAGGCTTCTGCGACAGCGCTCTGGAGAGCCTCTACGCCACTGCAGACGGGCACGCCTTCCTGGTGGATCGGCCCCCGGTGCCACCCAAACCCAAGGGCAAGTCCGTCATCAACAGAACATCGCTTTATCACGACGCTCTCATCGAAGAGCCTCCAGAGTCCTACGGGTCTCCGCCTCAGGCCCCTCCCCCTCCCCCTTCATCTGAACCTCCTAGGACTCCTACTCAAAGGACATCCAAGCTGTGGGGCGATCAGCCCCCCGAGCTGCGCAGCCCCCCATCCACGCCGGACTCCAAGAACACCGTTATCACCGAGCTGAGCTCCATTCTGCAGCATATGAATCGCGACAGGCCACCCAAGCCGGGAGAAAGCCTGGACTCCCCGACGGGGACCAGGGGGGGCTTCGGAACAAGGTAAGTCAGTCACTCAAATTTGTTCTTATTTTGATGTGTATAATGCTCCATATGTCATTCCCAGATCTTCTCTCATCCTTTACTTTTATTCATAACTTATTTCAATGGTTAGTTACTTGTGCAGGAACTCCATTCACTGTATGAGTTGAGCAAACCTCCTAGAGTCTATAGTGGTTTCATGGCGATATGCCAATGGCAGTATTTACTTGTAGTATTGTCTGCTGTTGTGTCATAGCATGAATACTGTTGTAGTAATAATAAAAAAATGGAATTTGTATAGCGCTTTTCTAGGACTCAAAGTCTCTTTACACTAAGCGGCGGAGGTGGGACAAACAATAACAGACATGTGACTCAGACACAGGTGTGTCAAGGAGCACTTGACTAGTTATTGATATTGCATTTTTAGTTTTTAGTGCACAGTGGACCTGAGATATAAGTGTTTTTTTATTAACTTTAGAGAAGCCTGGCGTGTTATTATTATTATTATTATTATTATTATTATTACAGGGTCGTTTCACCCGAGATACAACGAAACATTTTCTCACTTACTCCTTGACATATGTAGCCATGCAGATGGTTTGGGTTTTATTCGTCCAGGTTTTGTGATATATATCCCAAAGTAGGGATGTTAATAATTAACCATTTAACCGTTTAACCGACATAAAGCATTTGAACCGATTAACACTATTGGTTAAAACAGTTAAAAGAAATGTAAATAATTAATTAAAAAGCTGAGAGAAACTCGTCACTTAAAGGGGAAAAGCTGGTCCACTTTAAGAGAGTCTGAGCCGGCGTTACAGATACAGGAAGTCGGCTCCCGTCTATAGAGTTTTAGCCTCGTAGCATTTATTCACCGACAAATAAACTGTACACACTGTCTGCTGCACCTACTGTACGTTCACAGCTAGAACGCCACCGACAAACCCACACACGTTCTGTCGGAAACTTGCTGAAGTCACACACATACAGTCGTTTGTGTGTGACAATGGTGTACTCACCGAAGCTACCAGCAGAGCTACAGATGCTAACGTAGCACAAACACACACACTGTTTGTCGGACAATCGCTATTGTTAACCCTCCAGGCGGACACACACGCTCCTGATGGTGAACTGGAGACTCAGTGGTCTGTTGTGCTCATACACTGCAGCTGGCGCACCGCTGCATGCGAGGCACTAATCTTGTTGGTTA
>CAKAOH010030660.1:0-15932 GCA_916701665.1 Sebastiscus tertius | reverse complement strand
AGCGCCTGTTGGGGATGCTACCTCGTCAGCCAGGCGGTCGCTCTCACAGACCGCTATGGCTGGAGATCTCTCATGAGACTGGTCTCGTAGACAAGAGGCTTTTATTTCCTTGTTGATGGATGGTTTGTTTAAACACAACAACAACACAGATGTCCATTATAAAATTAACGGGAACCAGTGATTATCTGCCTTTTTGGTGTTGAAAAACTCCACAATTGCCCGCGGGCGTAGCTCGCTTGAGAGCTGGACAGTCACGCTCACAGACCGGCTACAGAGCATGGATGTATTAAGAGAACTGGATACAGCGTTGGAGGCAGGGCCCCATTCATTCCTATGAGAGTTGCTCAGTGGCGCATGATGTCAATATGGCTCGACTTCCGAGTGGAAAAGTATCCGGATCTTCCGCAACCATTGGGCCCATAGAGCAGGCGCAGTAGCGTCCACTCGGTCATATGACTTGGTCACAGGGTCACAGCCGTTACGCTGTCGTCCAGCTATCTCCACCTCCTAGCCCTCGCTCCAGCCTCGGTCTGGGTCTCATTCACATGAACGGAGGAAGGACAATAACTCTGGATTCATCTATTAGTGCATTTTACAACTTTTTTGGAACTAATGATTTAAATAAGGACTCTTAGAGTGTTAATACTGGGTAGTTGATTCATCTAAAAAACAGTTACAGATGAAATGAGTTAGACAGACTCAAATGAGTTACAGATGTATCTTTCCAAATGTAAGTCTATGGGAAAAAGTATTTTTGGGCCCAATGGCATCATTGTGATGGACACGGAAGTTGCAGTACCACCGTTTGGCCACTACGAGAATTGGCATCAACGACTGGCGCTCTTCCTGGGGCTTGCTACAGAGCAGCAGGGTGGCGAGGGAGATACCTGCTGAGACAACATGACCCTTTTTAACATTACTCTAATATCTGGAGGGAGATCAGTCCACTATTTAGTTACTGTAACTGAAAAAGCAGTTTAAATAAATTTTGTCGAGCAGTGTTTTATATTTACCGTCTCCCCTCGTTGACGATCCTGCACCATGAGCTGTTAGAATAAATAGTTTAAGGGGTGGTGGAGCTAAACCTGCAATATCTTATAAAGTAAAGAAACATTGGTCACATTTTATTTTTCAATACTGAGGAACGCAGTATGCAGTATGTACTGTATACTGTATACTGTATACTGCGTTAGTCAGTAGTAATTAGTAGGCGTTTTTTAATACAGCCATAGTGTGGAAGAACACAGAGGACGTGATGATATTGCTCAAGAGCATCTACAAACATGTTTTAATCATATGCATCTGACCAGCTGGGTTAACTTTTGGCCAATGGAAGAATTGATCCACTTCCTGCTGTTTTCACTGCAAAAGCCTCCACTGCACATATTTGTGGGCCTCTCAGGGAACAGCCTGTTCTTGGCATTGTGTCTCAGGACCAGACAGAACATTCAAACATTGTATGGAAGATCCAGAAAAACAGAGCGAGACAGTGGACTGGACTGATCACACTAAATATAACTAAATCTCTCAGTTCCTTTTCTCCTAATATCCCTCTCTGAATTACAGACCACTTAATGACCGTTTAATGCATTCTGAGATGGAAGGTAAAGTAGAATAAGAGCTCCAAAGTCATATTATCTGTTTAATTCAGATATGAACGAACACCATTGAAGCTCATTTACTGAAGAATGTTATCAGGTTCAAGCTTCTAGTCTTAAAGACACTTTTTTTGCTTTCCTGTCTCTCTGTTCATAATTGGTTTTCTTAAGCAGATGGCAGTTTTTACAAAAAGCCAAATTATGACACTGAGTGTCTCCCTCAAGACTTCTCCGCCATTTTCTGAGAAAGCCTCGGAATAGATCCTGACAAGCCATTACTGTTCTTCACTTTCCCCTGTTTATTTCTATTTACAGCAGTTAATACAATTATTCCCAGTCGTGACCTATTTAAGCGGTGCATGCTACGAGCCATTAGCATTCAGCAAGTCTACAAAGTTACCACATTGATGGATTTGTGAAAGGAGGTTGTGTTTTTTAGTGCGCGCGTAGGTGGAGGTTCAGAGGCCTCCTGTTTGTCTTCATTTAACTGATTTTCTGTTGCCATAGGAGCAGGCGTCTTTTTTTTCTCCCATGAAAGTGCAGCACTTCAGAGCGCACTGTCTGGATTCAGATCTACAAGAAGGTGTCAGGGGAGTTGTCCAGGATTTTACACTTATCATCGCTTCCATTAGACGACTTGCAGCTCACTTTGGAGAAAATGTTTATTTCAGAACGTCTTTATTATTGCAGAACCATTCATGAGTACATAGTAATGTGGATTTAGCAGATCTTGAAAAACAGCATATACGTATATACATATATATACATATATATATATGTATATATATATATATATACATATATATATATGTAGGATTCGTTTATTGCCATTGTTTTGTCATCCTCGTAACTTGATATCTTTTGGAAGATTTTGTAAGCTTCCTTTTGTTGCTTTTGATTTGAGACAATAAGTGAAAAGGCTAATTCTCATGCCTGCACTATGTCCTCCTCCACCGAGGGTGCTCTGCTTTACACAGTATGAGAGGATGATCTGCTCTACACAGTATGAGAGGATGCTCTGGTCCTACACAGTATGAGAGGATGCTCTGGTCCTACACAGTATGAGAGGATGATCTGCTCTACACAGTATGAGAGGATGATCTGCTCTACACAGTATGAGAGGATGATCTGCTCTACACAGTATGAGAGGATGCTCTGGTCCTACACAGTATGAGAGGATGCTCTGGTCCTACACAGTATGAGAGGATGCTCTGCTCTAACTTGTTAACTAGTTTTCATGCACTGTCAGTGGCAACACTTGGTGTTAAAGCTGACTCAGGTTGGTGGATGTGTGTACAGTGCAGTAGCCTATTGTTGGTAGCTTAATGGTTATTGTAACAATAAACTTACTAAAGATCAGCATACAAGCAATGTGGATGGTTCTATTTCAGCCCAGTCGCACAGCAGTTCATGAAATAGTCATGAAATTTAATGTATTGATTTGTGTACATAAAAACAATTTTCTTCATTTTTTTACGTCATGGTCAGCACAAAATCAATTCACATGTAATCCAGGAAGAGGTCAGGGTGGCTGGTGGGTTAAAAATCACAGGACTTTCACCCAGGAGACCAGTGTTAGTGTCTCATGTGAAACCAAAAGTCAACGTTGATTCATTTATCACGTAACTTCCGTACTTAAGTCACAGCGCTTTCGGAATAATTTTAACCCAAACCGTGATTTTATTTTAAAGCTAACTAAGTATTTTTTATCATGTAACTTCTGTACTTAAGTTTCGCCACTTCCGGTGTTATTTAAACACAAACCACGATCTTTCCGTAAGCCTAACTAAGAAGTTTTATTAATACTGGAGCAAAAATTGACACATGCGTCACGTGTTGCTGGACATTCGTAGGAAATTGCATGAAAAATATGTTGTTGAAAATCGTGCTGAGTGTCATGAAAAAAGGGAAATGCATGTCTATATACACAAATCAAATAGATTAAATTTCGTGAATATTTTACAAACTGCTGTGAGACTGGGTTGTCTATTTAGATTATTATTTTCCTTCTTGACACAATATGTGAACATTTATTTCAATTTAGTTGAGGTCTCCACAATCTTTCTGCGTACACCCTGGTAACTGCAGAAGTATCCCCTGAAGTACAAGTGCCTTGCAGGGAATCACTGCTGTATAGGGCCCTAAATTCACTTGATTCGGACTCACTGAGAAACAGACAATAAACATGTCTTATTACGGTAATCCACAGCCCAATCTTCTTTTAATAAAGCAATAAATAAATACTTCCCAGGGCAGTCGTGTCCATGTTGAAACAGATCATTGACAGTGGAGAGACCACAGTGATGCATGGCCTCCGTAGCAAACCGACTGAAACCAGAGACGGTCCTTGCTGAGCATTTAAATAACAGAAAAGCATGTTGCAGGTGATGTCATCGTAACCTCAAGATCACACTGAAAAGATGACTGGATGTTTCTATTAAAGGTCTTGTGTGATCTGATCTATCCCTTTCAACAATGCCAGTGAGTCCTATTAAAAAGTGGGTCAATGGAGCTATTTTTAGTAGCCATTGCACACCCCTTTTTACAAACAAGCAAAGGCACAAATCCTGGATGAAACGTCACCCAGCTACACTGAACAAATATTCGGGGGAAATGAAGGTGTTCGACTTGCCGGTAAATGGGGTGAACTATTTATCTGGTTTCAAAGTTCACATTCCTGTGGAGATGAGAAGCTGCGTGAGGGCATGAAATGACTGAGGGTGGGGGGTGGGGGCTTTGCCTCCTGGATTGGCTTTGATAAACTGGGGACTTGTAAGATTTGTAGGGCTCTCTGTTCTAAAGTGGGCTGCTGTTTCATCATCTCCAAGTCCCGATGCCTTGCGTGGCTACCTTGTTGTAATTCCTCCTCATTTTCTGGGTTTCTCTCTGATGTCGCCTTTCATTCCCAGAGAAAGCACTTGAAAAGAAGTGTTTGCTGCCTTCCCCTCCGCTAGAAGTGACACTGTGGGCGATGATGTGATGGAGGCGTACCAGAGACAACATCCTCACATGCACCTTACTGGATTAATGTTCCACAATTGCATGCAAAAGTTTGGCAACTAAAGAGAGCGTAAAGTGGCATATGCTGGAACCGGAATCTGAGCTATGCAGGAAACCCATTTATTCAACAAGAAATAAAGGGGATGAACAATAAAACTTAGGCAGGCTTGTTTCGGTATTACACACTGTTAATGATGGCGGGGAAGCAGCGAATTGCTGCTTGTCCTGCAATCAAGCTAAATAAATCACATGAGGCTGTGCGCTGCCCCAACAAACGGGCTAGAGAATGTCAGTGGAGCAGAAAGCGATTTTGCGGCAGAGCAGAAAATGCACTGTATTCCTACAGGCATTGCATGACAAATCTGTGAACTTCTACTAAGTAGAGATGGAGCATTGTTTGTAGGAATTCCTGAATGTCTGTTTCACCTCAGGCAAACTAGACAGAAGCACATTATGGCTCATTTTGGCCTGCGACTGAAGTTTTACTAACTTACTTACTTTTACTTCACATCAAATTAAGGTGAAATGTTGCTGACGCTTAAAGAAAGAGTTGGCACTTTACATCGCAGGCTTCTGCAGGAGTGACTGTATACGTTTAAAGCGGCAGTAGGCAGAATGTTTTTGGCATCATTGGGCAAAAATTCCATAATAACCTTTCAGCATATTGTAATTGAAGTGTTCTAAGGGTGCTTTCACATCAGGGACCTGGCCCAGATCAGAGTACACTTGTCCCCAAAGTCCAGTTCATTTGATTAGTGTGAACTAATACCCTAATTACCCAAGTACCCTACTCGGGCGCGGTTCGTCGATCCGTTCCCGAGTCCACTTGGAAACTTGGTCTGGAGTACAGTTAATATGTACTTAGTACGGTTTGCATCAGGTGAGAAAGTCAACCGTACTGAAACAAGGAAGCAGACTGCTATTTAACGCGGGTAATGTTAGCAGTCAGTGAGTACTTTTGAAGGGACTGGGTTTTTTCAACGCCGCCGGTCTCCTCGGAAATCTATATATGCTTGCAGCATGCGCCGATTTCATCCTCTGAATTGCACGACTATGGGTGATAAAGCAGGAGGGCAGGCGAGAGGTTACTTTTATAGACAAATATAGACTATACAAGACAATGGGGTTGAGCGATGTTTGTTATTTTATTAAGCTAATTTAATGGTCTGCCTGCGAAGAGCGATAAACGCTCAGCAGGCAGAGAGAGAGACAGCGGGGAAACAGAGTGTGGAATCAACATATTTTCAAATATAACTCTGTGAAATTAGGGTTTATTTCAACCAAACCAGAGTTGGTAATTGTTGGAAAGACTAATGACGACAGTTTTGGTGAGTTTTATTTTGTTTCTGTCCAGTTTGAATGAAGCGTTTTACGATGCTCTGCCTCTAGAACAGCTGATCTCAACATAAACAAATACACGTGGACGATGATGCAAATGTACTCGGGTATGGAACAACTTTACTAGTGTGAAAGCTGAACAGCAGGGGAGTGGGGAGGGGGAGCAATCGTACTCGGGCATGACAAGGATCCATCGTACCAAATATGAAAACGCCCTGAGAGAAAACTAGACTTCTGCTCCTCCTCATGGCTCTGTTTTCAGGCTTTAGAAAATCTAGCCCGCGACGGGAGACTTTGACCAATCACAGGTCATTTCAGAGAGAGAGCGTTCCTATTGGCTGTTCACTCAACGGAAGCAGCTGTCAATCACTCACAAACTCTAATCAAACGGTCAAATTAGGCAGCGCTGATCAAATTTAAATCAATATTCTGTTACTGTAATGCCCATTTCTCAGTATTGTACTGTTTAACTGTAAAATGAGAAAGTTTGCTCCGGCTGGTTGGCGGTGCTTGGTATTTCCTGAACAGATCTCAACATGGCTGCCGGGTCACAAACTTTCTCATTTTACTACAAGATGTTTCTGAAAACATTTGAGGCGAAATTGGCATTACAGTAACAGAATATTGATAGTTTGACCGTTTGATCAGAGGTCTCGAGTGATTGACAGCTGCTCAGAGACGACAAGGCTCCAGTCTGTGAAGACTTGCAGATGCCATTAAGAGCACCAGAGGACACGGAGGCCCATGATATTTTTCAGATTACCTGTCTCATGTACTATTGTCAGGATATAGTGACGGTTTTATAAAAATAGCTTTTTTAAATCATATTTGCTCCTATCTGCTATTACAGTTTTAAGTATGCCGGAGGACTTCAATTACATGCTGGTGACACCTCAGCGCCGAGGGGGGGAAACGTGTAAAGACATTAGTTACCAAAAGGGAAATCACTGTTGTTGTTGCACTAGAGCAGTGCTGGGTTTATGAGTAAACCCTCAGCAGTCTAATAGACCTTCCAGTCATAGTGGCAGAGGTTGTATGTTTCCAGGAAACCCCGCTAATATTACCCACCTCGAGTTAAACTCCCATGATGTAATATTCGGTAAACCTCATAGAAGTTTCACATGTCTGTTGTAAGGTGAGCCGTGTGAGAAAAAAATGAAATGAAAGTCCAAACACAAGTTTCCCTGTTGAGGTTATGCAATATCAAATGAGCACGGCAGGACACCGATAAAGCCCAAAATAGACTGCCTTGCTCAAAGGCAGCAGTTAAGAATAAATGTGTTACTTGCCACCCTTAATTTGTCAGCTCTGATTCGGCTTTCATCCTCCTCCTGTTGGTAGCACATATCAAAGCAATCGTTTTCTGGCTACTTTTCAGTGCCAGTCTCACACTGAGCTCAAGGCTAAAGAGCTTCTCAGATGAGTCAAAAACATCACAATTTATGATGAATTATCTGATCGGTCTGATCTCCTGTTGCGTGCATGGACCAAGTGGGAGCAGTCAGTGTGTCCAGGGTGACACAGTTTGTCAAAGAGAAACAGTTTGTATTGGTAATGACATGTGCCAGGAGGGCTTGTCTGCTTTATAGTCAGAGGTGATGTGAGAAAGATGAGACAGAATCAGGATGGCAGGAGAGGGAAGAAAGATAGCAAAGACATATTGACATTAATGCATTTATTTACACAATAAACTGGAATGATAGGATCTATATTAATCATATACCTGTCAGGTTGTTGGCTAATAGGCTGGCGAGTGAGTTAATACATGTTAAACATGTTGTAATCACACATGTAGAACATGAATTTGCTCCCTCTGGTCCCGCTCTCCCTGCTCTGCTGGTGTTGTGTCATCACTTGAACAACACTGCCACTTAGTGGCTGGATCATTTCTCCCTCTGGACAAAACATTGCAAGGTTGGCTTAAGCACACTCATACAGCTCTTAGCCCTGTGTGATATTTGCACCACAACTGAACTCATGAGGATCACTTGAGATTTAGCCCCGTGGGGGAAAACGCTTTGCATGCTTAAATGTGGGGTACTGGGAAGGAATTTGCAGAGAAAGTCTTGTTTGAACTGCTTGTATCCCCCCTTCTGATGTTGTGATTTAATACCATGCTATTTATTATTACTCAAGTGCTATTTACACAATCTTGTACCACCAATGTCTGCAAAGTCTACTTTCCAACTTTGCTGTTAGGACCCTGGGTCATTTTGTATTCTGGTACCTGACTAATTTTGTGGTGATGGGTCAGTTGTTTTTCTCCTCCCTCAGTGTGTACCTGTGTGTGTATGTGTGTGTGTGTGTGTGTGTGTGTGTGTGTGTGTGTGTGTGTGTGCGTGCGTGCGTGCATGCGTGTGTGTGTGTGTGAGAGAGAGAGAGAGAGAGAGAGTGTCTTGAGTGATGAGAAACAGGGCTGCCTGGGGATTGGTCCATTCAAGGAGATTGCTGCCTGATGATTGGTCCACTGGATGACATCAGCCTTTTTAAACTCCAGCTGCCAGCATCTCTGCCCTCTTCACCTCTACCACTCCCAACAAAGCCAGCAACTGGGTCTGTGTATTTGAGAACTGTGATAAGTATAAACTGTGACTTAGTGCGTTTCTTTTGAGAGTTGTTAATTGATAGTATAAATTGGTAAATTGTTTGTCTAACAAAACATTTGATCATTTGATAGGGTTGATATTTGGAACTGTATAGTTTTGACTAATTTCTGAATATTTAATTTTTTTGTCACTGTAATTATAGAATACTTTAAAGCAGTTTTGGTAGGAGTGAGAAGTCCTTTCCTTCTGTTCGCCAAGTGGCTGTTTTACTCTTGTTTTGATGGTAGGAGCTCAGGTTAGAGACTTGTCTCTAGTTTAACTTTTAATTTTGGTTTAGGGAAGGTTAGATTTAAAAAGTTTGTTGTTTTGGGCATGGCTCAACTCTTAAATTGAAAATAAACTGCTCCTTGTGTGTTCTGAAACCCTGTGTAGCTGGCCTTTCTTGAGAGTGGGAAGAGTGGGAGTCCCACATCGTGTTATATCTAGGTTCCCCTAGACCGGGGGCACACTTAACTGTTGGGTTTCAGCCTCTGGAACTGTGTAAACCCTTTAAAATACTTGTGTCTGCTCTGACTCTGACTCAACCGCTTCTTGAACAATACAGTAGGCCTATGTCACTTTACATTGTGAGATTTCACCTGCTACAACGGCCCCAATTGACCACTCTTTGTGTATCATGTTCCTACACTGGAGTTCTACATTCGCTGTATAGTAATTTGATTGAATGATTTTAAGTATATTGAATTTGTAAGCAAGTAATGAAGGCCCTAAAACTAGATTTTGAGACAGACCATCTTTACCCAAGCAAAGTTTCCCCTTAGGGACAAAAAAGTATATCTTATCTTATCTCAATTCAATTCAATTTATTTTTATATAGCGTTAAATCATAGAAGTTATCTCGAGACGCTTTATATAGAGCAGGTCTTAGACCGTACACCATAGTAGTCTTATCCCAGGGCCACAAGATCAGGTATCTAAGCAGGGCCCACCTTAAAGACATGTACATGTCAGTTGATTGCCTATTGTTACTTTGGGGTGATTTTTCCAAAACAAATTTTCAACAAATCATTTTACCACAAACCACATACTTATTGTCACAAAGTGAACAAGAAGTTGTCAGGGCCCTTGGGGTTCTGGGGTCCTGAGGCAGGTGCCCAATTGCTGGTTGACAATCCAGCTTGGCTGTCACCTAAATCTAAGACCTGTTTTGGGACAATTAACTTATTCTGATAGGAAAAGCTCCAGTCTTAATAACAGTTTCAAGGAATAGTTCAACATTTTTGGAAAACAAACTTATTTGCTTTCTGACTGAGAGTTAGACAAGACTGATACCAAATGTCTGTTTATGAAGTATGAAACTAGTACCAGGAGGCTAGCTTTTTTAACATAAAGGCTAAAAGCAGGGGGGGGAGACAGCTAGCCTGTCTTTCAGCTAGCTGTCAGTCTGTCCAAAGTTTTAAAAATCTGCCTATCGTAAGGTCGCCGTAACCTAAAGCCGCATTCAGAGTAGGAAGAACAGGAAAAACTCCTGTTACACTGACATGGGAGAGTTCACCCATTATTCCAAGATCCCATCTGCTAGCCTCGAGGTCACACCAGCTAGTTTAAATTAGCTACCTTTGCTGTGTTGCGTATTTAAATATGGTTTCTTGTGAAACAAAAGATACAAACAAACACTGTAGGTTATAGCTATGTTTTAATCAATTGTAATAGTGTAACTATTGGATTTTATTTAGTGCAGCTACAGATTTGTTGACACTTCTATAGTTCTTTTAATGAAGCGGAAGTTATCGTAGCTGTCATAAATTCACCATATTTCAGACTCAGAATTACAATAGTGTTTCTGACTTGGCTGCTAGTTATTATGGCCGAAATAATATGATGTGAACATGGCATAATGCTGAAGACAAGACTCCAGGAAGTCACTGCGCCCGGTGTATGTACTAAACACATGAGATATCTAGCTAACTGCCTTTGCCTTGAGATTTACAAGGAGTTACTTGCTGTTACTCCTTGGTCGCAGTGACTTCCTGGAGTCTTGTCATCTTGCTGGTGTATTTTTGAACTCTAGACAAAGGTTTGCTGTTTGTCCCTGCTTTCAGTCTTAGCTAGGTTAAGCTAACCTGTTCTAGCTTCATACTTAACAGACAGAGAGGAGTATCTTCTCACTCGACAAGAGAGCAAATACAGTAAGTGTAATTCCCAAAATGTCTAACTGTTCCTTTAAACAAAATAAACTTTTAAAATACAGTTTTATTTTCCTTGCTGCTTTTAAAACATATGTACTACCTCTTTGCACTCAGCTAGTTTCACTTGCTACCTCTTAACCCCAGATGTGAGCCTATGAACCACAAGGCATTCATGTGAAACTTTGTCTCAGATCTGGACGTAATGGGTCAGGGCCTTGAACTTTTTATCTTTGAGAAATGACAGCAACATGTCACACTGATTTATCTTTGTACTATCACTTTCAGGCTAACCATGCACCAAGCAGACTCTCATGAAACTCTCCATCATTGACCTAAAACGTCCTTGTGAACCGAACCTGACAGGTCAGGTCTGGGCCTGCTGGTCATAACGGCCAAGGTCAAGTGAAACATTTGTCTGCAGTCATCTGGAAGTAGAGCCTCTGGGTGGTTTACAGTGTGGTCAGCTCACGATCAGTATGTTCAGCTCTCCCACGCCACATCATTGTCAACTCAAGACAACATACACTGGTCCCGAGATGCACATTACTGTCTGAAAGAATTAAGTGCAGTACAATTGAAATGCAAAAGTTAACTTCAGATTAAAACTATGAGAATGGCTGTAACTGGACCAAAATGTCTTAATTTGACCCTTTTTTCTACTGAATATTTAATTAAGGAAATGTTGCCCTTCATACTAGTATATGTGATATATTCTCTTCTTGTCATGTACGTTTGCAATAATATCCAAATCATGAAACTAATACGGATGCTCTGACAACAATGCACCTTGTTTTTGGCTTGTTTTTCTATTATCTGTTAATCAATGGTCAAAAATGAAAGAAGACCTTAACATGAGCTCAAGCCATTTGCCATGCTGGGCAACATTAAAGTCCTCTGTGGAGCATGGCTGGACTAAAACATTGAAGGTTAGGAGTTTTCCAGCTCATCAGGCTTCTGTTGAGTTAATGAACCCTCATAGCCCAGCCCCAGCGCTCTGGTCTGAGCATTACTCACGGGCTAAGCAGGGGAAAAAGAAGCTGCCAGTGTTGCTACACCTCAGCAGGCCACTGCACACACAGATCATGATTGTGGAACTTATGGGGTCACAGAGGTCTACGCAACATCTGCTGATCCTGTGTGATATCTCAGGAGGGTTCAATCAGGCCTCGCTGCGATATGGATAAATAAACACAAACGTGCTGGGACATAATTGAATTACTTCAATCCACCAAGAACATTGAAGATGAAGGGTGGATGATGCCCCTGGACATGTTTGTGTGTATGTTTGAGCTGTAAAGTCAACTGATGTCATCGTGCAGAAAATGCTGTGGCCCAGATTCAACCAACTCGCATTGGTTTCCACAAGTGTACATCATGCCCAACATGAAGAAATATAAGTTCAATACATAATTTTCATTGAATTTTCCAAGTTATTTACAATAAAGTATCCCAGCAGACAGACAAAAGGACTAATACACATCATATTTCTCCCATCTTCCAACAATACATTCAGATGTTAAATAATAATGTAAATTTCAATAAAAAAGGAAACTAAATAATAGTGATACAGCTCCTTCACATTTTAAAGGAGTAATTTGACTTTTTGGGAAATATGCTTATAGTCTTTTTGCTTAGCATAAAGACTGGGAAGCTTGGGTCTGAAGTTAACAAAATCTGCCTACCAGCACCTCTAAAGCTCACTAATTAACATGACATCTCATTTGTTTAACTCATGCACACACACCAAAGTGTATAAATGGAAATTTGTGGTTTTGTAGTTGGTTGTGTGGACAATTTCTTGGCTGGGTGCAGTTACTTCCTCTCATCACCAAGAGACTGCCTGGACCCTTCCAACAAATAGTCTCCTCATGTTGAACTATTCCTTTAAATTCCTGCACGGTCAGCCCAGTGACCATGGAAAGAAGATGTCCAGATTCTCCTCAAATTATCAGATTTTCCACTTATGGTAAATTAGATTTTCTATAGTTTTAAATTTAACATGAATATGTATAATTAGGATAAGACGACAGGCTAACATGTAAAGATAACGTAAGTGTTCGTAGACCAGGCAGCGTTTTCTGGCTTCTGGTGATAAATCTCTGTTGGACAATTACTATGAGCGACCCCTTTCACCTTACACATAGTCATTTCATCCATCGTCATTATAAACATTTTTTTATTATCGCAGCATTAAATTATAGTTAAAGGTGCTAAATTCGAAATTCAGAGCATTAATATAGCAGCAAACAACTATTAGCAATGTAAAGATATAGAGGAGTAATGTCTACCTGAGCAAAGAATGAAGTCACTATCTGTGTGTCTGTGTTGTAATCCGAGTTTCTCTGTGCTTTGTTTCTGTAGCTGGGCCTGCTGACGCGTGCATTCTAGTGCATGTGAGTATCTCTATTGTGCCCCAGTGGCTAATTAAAGGCAGCTGCTCTATACTGCGCTTATACAGCAGTTTAACGCCGTCTCGACCAGTGATGTCGTCGTTGAAGCGAAGCACCCACCCTTCAGTTCCCCACCAGGTAAACACTGTTAGCTCTGTCAGCACTGTTGCCATTGTTTGTTCTGTTCGTGCTGTTAGCACCGTTGGCAGCTAGCTGTCTCCATGTTGAGACTTGTGTGGATGCAACAGATATTTCTGTAATTTCCGAATTGAGCACCTCTAAGTTTGGGGGCTTAAGTGAAAATATATTGTATTGATTTTTAATTAAACTCCTCATAAATGTTATATGTATAGTATACACAGTGCATAAAGTACATAGGCTGACATAATACACTACCTTACAAACTACCACAACAAACGCACACAAAACAGTCTAAGATACACTTAAAAATATGAAAACAAACATTAGCTGCACTTAGCTACAAAGGAGAACACATGCTGCACTACTCACCATAGTGCACTACATGCAGCTCTGCTTCATCTAAAACATCCACCGGAAATATGACATGTATTATTTAACCTATTATTAATTCATGGTAAAGTCCATCGGTGATAAACATATATGTCTTTGGAGGGCACCAAAAAACTGCATGGAGAGACTGAAGCATAAACTTGAGGAGATCCAGTACCAACTGAAACGCTTACAGCTCAGCAACCGTGAACATTTCCTGTTCTGCAGTGTTGATTTACTTGGCCTAGATACAACAATATGGATTATTCTCATCCTCTCATCATGGGGCAAAGGGTTTCTAAGTTCACTGGTTTACGTAAAGCGTGTAGCAGCAGAAATCCAATGTTACGGTGCTGTCATGCTGAGACATTTTCATAAAACTACCACCAGGTCTGTGATTCAATTATGCTCCGGTCTTTAGTTTGCAGTTATCACAGAATCAAATAATGGAAAGAACAGCAAGGAGATTTACAGATTTCATGGAGATTTTGAAGAAATTCCAGCTTCTTGCACCAGTGCTTCTATTTGAGCAGAGGAAAAAAATCATTATTAAAACCATCACTGAAGGGAAGGAGCTCTGAATTGATTTGAAGTAATTACTTGACTGCAGACCAAAAAAAACATGGACTGCTGTGGACTGAAAGCCACCAGCCATTCAAACAATACTAAAGAGCTGTGTGAGTAGCTTAGCAACCGTGCTTTAAAAAAGGATTTGTGGGAGGAAAAAGTATTTTTTTGGAGTTTACTCTGAGTTTACTCTAAGTTTGTCTGAGTTTAACATCAGGAAATTGCAGATCATCCATGTTTTTATGTCCTTAAGGCATGCTTGAAGTTTAGTTAACTGGATGGTTTCGTCTGTCTTGATCGATAGATATAATTGGGTATTATCTGCATAACAAGGAAAGTTTATGGAGTGTTTTCTAATAACATTGCCTCAGGGAAGCATATATAAGGTGAATAGAATTGGTCCAAGTACAGAACCCTGTGGAACTCCGTGACTAACTTTGGTGTGCATGTAGGACTCATCGTTAACATGTACAAACTGAGATCGATCTGATAAATAGGACTTAAACCAACTTAGTGCAGTTCCTTTAATGCCAATTAAATGTTCCAGTCTCTGTAATGGGATGTGATGGTCAATGGTGTCGAAAGCAGCACTAAGATCTAACAAGACAAGTACAGAGACAAGTCCTTTGTCCGATGCCATTAGAAGGTCATTTGTAATTTTCACTAGTGCTGTCTCTGTGCTATGGTGCACTCTAAATCCTGACTGATAATCCTCCAATAAAGGATTGTTCTGTAGAAAGTCACACAGCTGACTGGCAACTGCTTTCTCAAGGATTTTAGAGGTAAAGGGAAGGTTAGGTATATAACTATAGGTCTATAGTTGGCTAGGACCTCTGGATCGAGAGTGGGCTTTTTAAGAAGAGGTTTAATTACAGCTACTTTAAAGGACTGTGGTACGTAGCCTGTTAGTAAAGACACATTGATCATATCCAGTAAAGAGGTGCTAACTAAAGGTAAAACTTCTTTAAGCAGTCTAGTTGGGATGGGGTCTAGGAGACAGATAGATGATTTAGATGAAGAGATCAGTGAAGTCAGTTTGTGGAGGTCGATAGGAGAAAAGCAGTCTAAATATATATCAGGTTGTACAGCTGTTTCTAAGGTTCCTAAGTTTGAGGATAAATTGGTACCAGTTGATGGTAGGAGGTGATTAATTTGTCTCTAATAGTTAGGATTTTATCATTAAAGAAACTCATGAAGTCACTACTACTGAGGGTTGTAGGAATACATGACTCAATAGAGCTGTGGCTCTCTGTCAGTTGTTAATGATTCTAAACTTAAATGCCATTGTGTGAGAGTTGTATTTTACAGTACGACTTAACAATTGCTCCACAATCTATACTTTATAGTGCTCCAGGGATGACATATTTTTGTAGGCCAACCAGGTGTAAGGGCTGTTGCTTTGGACCCAGAAGCAGACACAGATACGGTTGGAAATCAGATGGATTTATTGTGAATAAAGGTGGTGAGGGTGCTGGAGAAGGCAGGGGACAGGCAGGCTGCTGAGCAGGGTGGAGTGGCTGGAGGGATGAGCTGGGACGGCGCGAGGATGGCTCGATGGAGGCTGGCACTAGAATCCAGTTCACAGGAAAAACACAAGGTTAATGCTAGAAGCACAAGAATTACTCTAGTAATTATAATACAGAGTGGCCGAGAGAATACCAACTGGTAGGCAGAACAATCTGGCAGGGACTGGCAGGAAAACTGGTGTTCTTGTACTGAGGGTTGATTGGCTTGATTGTTAACAGGTGGAGAGTGCAGAGTGGAGAGTGAGACCAGGTGCCTGATGAAGAAGCC
>CAKAOH010030657.1:0-19639 GCA_916701665.1 Sebastiscus tertius | reverse complement strand
CCAGCAGAGACTGTACACTCTGAGGCGACTCAAGACTTTCAGACTGAAACCACAAATCCTCAGGGACTTCTACCGGGGCACCATAGAGAGCCTCCTGACAGGCTGCTTCACCACCTGGTACGGCAGCTGCACCAACGTGGACCGTAAGGCGCTGAAAAGGGTGGTGCGCTCGGCCCAACACATCACCGGGTGCGAGCTGCCCAGCCTGCAGGGGCTTTACACCCAGCGGTGCCTCAGGAAGTCGCTGAGGGTCATTAAGGACACGACACACCCCCACAACACCCTGTTCTCCCTCCTGCCCTCTGGTAGAAAATACAGGACCCCCAGGACTCACACCAGCAGACTGAGGAACAGTTTTTTCCCCCAGGCCATCAGACTTTTAAATCTATAATTCATTCGACACATTCTTACACAAAAATATATCTTATACTGTATATACTGTATATATTCTTAATACATATATTCTTAATATGCCTGTATATGTTGTTAATATGCCCTTGTATAAAGTATTTCCTTTTATAATTGTAATGTAAATGTAATTGTAATGTAAATGTAAATGTAATATAATTTATTATTTTAATGGAGCTTCCCAGCAA
Source organism: Sebastiscus tertius (assembly GCA_916701665.1). Taxonomy (NCBI): domain Eukaryota; kingdom Metazoa; phylum Chordata; class Actinopteri; order Perciformes; family Sebastidae; genus Sebastiscus; species Sebastiscus tertius. Next base: position 19,043 of record CAKAOH010030657.1, on the reverse strand, counting down.
AAAGTATTTCACACGTTTGTACCTGTACAACTGGCGTGACAATAAACATCTTGAATCTTGAATCTTGAATAACAAATAGTCAATATGTTTAAGATGAATATGTAAGTAATGAATTGCTATTATGATTAAGTTATATTCTAAGTAATGAATTGGTATTCTGGATTGATAACAAATTTATATTTTGATAAGGATAATTATATCAGTAATTAATTTATATTTCTGTATGACACAGTTTAGGTAATAATTATATTTAGAATAATTATAAATAATAATTATAGTTAGACAACTTTAGGTAAATTGAATTAGAGTATACAGTATGTATGGCTCAATAAGGAAGCTGGTTAATAATTAATAATTGACTTATGGATAAGGGGCGGGATTAAATAAGTTTATACTTCTTCTCACTCCTTTTCGAATATGTAAATCAAGGCATCAAGTGTTGACAATTTATTTTTCTTATGCATTTCAGTGTATGTAAATACTACTTGTTTCTGACTGTCCACTTGTTGGTATGATCATTATCTTTCTTTATTTTTTATTTTATTTTTTTTTGTATTCTACATGTTCGAAATAAATTTTTAAATGAAAAAAATTAAATGAAGGAAAGTACTTTAAATTTTCAACCCTATCACTCATTAATACTTTTTTTAACGAAGCTGGTAGGTGATCGGGTCAAGGGAAATGATGCAACAACAGAGCTCATAAACAATTGGTGAGGTAAGGCAAACCCTGCAGACCAGGATCTAACCTGATAAAAGTACGTGGATGATTTTGAGTTTTGCATGAGAACTCAGTGGCATTTTCTACTGAAAAGATGACATGTCTTCATTGTTGTAGGAATATAAACTGAAAGTGCAATCATTTTTTTTTTTTCCTGTTTGATTACATCAAGAGGTTTAACATTTGTATGTCTCTTCAATGTTTCTCTAAGATGTCAAATGCAATTCAATCTCAGACCAACATAACTGTTGGGCTGGGGTTACTGGAAACAGTGTTATTTGCCACTCTGACTACAGTACCTTGCTGTGTGTTTATCTTCATTAATGGGGTCATGTTATTCACCTTGAGGAGTAAATTAGTGTTTTGTGAGACCTCCCGTTACATTCTTCTGTTTAACCTCCTTTTTGCAGACACTGTACAGCTGGCACTGAGCCAGTTGCTGTACCTCCTGGCTGCTTGTAGAGTAAAACTAACATATCCTGTGTGTGGTGTTCTCAGCATGTTCTCCAATCTCACATTTGTAATCTCCCCTCTCACACTGGTGATGATGTCTCTGGAGAGATGTGTGGCTGTGTGCTACCCACTGAGGCACGCTATCATCATCACCACCAGAAACACAGTAGTGGCTATCATTGTGGTTTGGTCCTTCAGTTCACTACATGTCCTCACACAAGTTCTTTTACTGTTAGATTTTCCATTTGATGACCTGCAGAGCCTGCAGATGAAATATTTTTGTGCCAGAAAAAACATGCTACTTGGCCTAATGTCTGATGATTATGACAAAGCGTACACCTGTTTTCTGTTTGTATCAGCTGGAGTGGCAGTCACTTCCTCCTATATTGGTGTGATGATAGCAGCCAGGTCAGCCTCCACAAACAAATCTTCAGCAAACAAGGCTCGTAATACACTGTTGCTGCATCTGGTGCAGCTGGGCCTCAGTCTCTCTTCAACTATACACAACCCCTTGCTTATAGCACTCTCAAAGGTCCTAAACAGGATATTCTTGGTGCGCATTCAGATTGTTATTTATGTGTGTATTGTCATCTTTCCCAGATGTCTGAGTGCTCTTATCTATGGCATCAGAGACCAGACCATCAGACCCATCCTCATATTCCATCTATGCTGTCGACTGAAACTCTCAGTTATCCCAGCCAAGGCTGGGCTCTCACTCTAGAATACACAGAAGGCATATCTGTGAAGTCTATCTTAAAACAATGCATGTCCATATTTACATTGAAACAGTTTTTGGTCACGGGAATTGTTTAGGTTGTTCAAATTGGCTATGAAGACATCCCTCCCAAATCCTATTCCAATGTTTGAGAAGGGAGACACAATTTACAGTCTTTGTTCTGTCAAAAATGCATTCTAAAGTTTAGCTGAAGCTAATATAAGGCATCAGTAGTCTGGGTTATTCAAACGAAGTGGGTATCTTCAATGTTAGGGACTTGTTTGAACAAAATTCCCTTTTTTATGTTACTATCTCTCCACTGCAGCTCTATAAGAAAACACTGTGTGGGGAAACAAATACCCACTTGATTTAGTTAACTCAGACTGCTGAAGCCTGATAACAACTTTGGTTGAACTTTGGAATGATTTTTTTACACAGATTGAGGACTGCTGATTTGGTCCTCCATCTCTTCCATTGGAATCACATTAGGATAGGATTTCTTCAGGGCCTGTACGGATAAAAGGAATAATTACAGCAAAAACTATTTCAATGTACATATGGGCATATGAGTATTGTTTAAGATAAACTTGAAAAAATGCGAATGTATTCTTTTGATTAATAAAAAAGACTATTTCTTTTTCATTTGAATATGGCATATGGAGTGAACGGAATTTATCTTTAAAGTGTTTAAAATGGGATCAGCAGCAATTCATGATATTTATGGCCTACTGTATATAAATACTTCTGTTAAGTAAAATAAACATGATGTGGATATTGCATATGTGATATGTGTTTTATGCAACAAAAATACTTAATTAATCTTTTTCTGTAATATCTCTTATTTGATCATTTACTATGACTATGTCAAACAATACAAATTAGCAGCTTGTGTAGTATTCCACTTGAGTAACTAGCACTCCAACTTGACATCACATTACAATGTTAATTACAAAAAATAATAATATCTTGCACCAACCATCAATCTCAATATACATAAACGTGGCATACACCTACAAGTTGTAGAATACACTATTATAATGAACATTAATTGATAGCATAGTATTTGGAGACACTGAGCACTTTCCTTATCCGAAGTGAGGGTCAAAGGACAGAGGGTGTTGTAAGATTGTAAAGTCCCTTGAGGCCAATTTGTGATTTGTAATATTAGGCTATATCGACATTACTGGACTTGACACTCTTAAGATGTTACGTTTCATTAACATATGAAGAACTGTAATACACCTCATGGCCTTTGTGTGGTTGATGTTAGTAAAAACTGCACGTGCAGTAGACCAGAACCACCACCCCCTCCTCCCCCTTGGCCATGCAGCGCTCAGTCTCTGTAACTTCCTCAATCCTCAGTCCAAAAGTTATTGAAAAAAGATTGATTTAATAACTTCTAAAATTCTAAACATGTTTTTATCTAACAAAATATTCTGCTACAATCCATATTGGTTGGTGTTTAGCCTTTCAAAAACAACATTAATACTGTGGATAAAAGCTGTTCACTTTCCCGCACACACCTGTATTAACGGGGTGGTGTAGCAGCAAACAGCAGCAAGAACACAAAGAAAGTAGGCAGAAGTCAGGAGAATGTGAGTCTGAAATATTTGTTATGTTCCATTCTCTTAATTGTTTCTGTGTCTTTCTTATAAAACTAGGCTATATGTTATTGGAGATTGTTTTTATGAGCGTGGTCTACATATAATCTGATATTCAATATTCAATGTGTTTAATATGTTTAGGCCACTACATCTTAATGTTTTATAGGCTATGGAATGCTGTCAGAGAATATGTAATATGGTGCTGTGGAAATAAAGCTTTGATTGAGTCAAAAAACGTATTTAGTATTGTTTGGAATATGCTAAATTTGTCTGTTTTTAGAATTATGATTAATTGATTGATCGTTAATGTTACCAATGATCGCTTAAGGAAAGTGCTTTCAATTTGCAATCCTATCACCCATTAAAACTTGTTTTAACAAAGCTGGTATGTGATTGGGTCAAGGGAAATGATGCAACAACAGAGCTCATAAACAATTGGTGAGGTAAGGCAAACCCTGCAGACCAGGATCTAACCTGATAAAAGTACGTGGATGATTTGGAGCTTTGCATGAGAACTCAGTGGCATTTTCTACTGAAAAGATGACGTCTTCATTGTTGTAGGAATACAAACTGAAAGAGCGTCCATTTGTTTTTTCTGTTTGATTACACAAAAAGGTTTAACATTTCTATGTCTCTTCAATGTTTCTCTAAGACGTCAAATGCAATTCAATCTCAGACCAACATCACTGTTGGGCGGGGGTTACTGGAAAGAGTGTTATTTTCCTCTCTGACTACAGTACCATGCTGTGTGTTTATCTTCATTAATGGGGTCATGTTATTCACCTTGAGGAGTAAATTGGTGTTTCGTGAGACCTCCCGTTACATTCTTCTGTTTAACCTCCTTTTTGCAGATACTGTACAGCTGGCATTGAGTCAGTTACTGTACCTAATAGCTGCATGTGGAGTAAAACTAACATATCCTGTGTGTGGTGTTCTCATCATGTTATCCAGTCTCACAACTGCAATCTCCCCTCTCACACTGGTGCTGATGTCTCTGGAGAGATGTGTGGCTGTGTGCTACCCACTGAGGCACGCTACCATCATCACCATCAGAAACACAGTAGTGGCTATCATTGTGGTTTGGGTCTTCAGTTCACTAAATGTCCTCACACGAATTATTTTACTGTTAGATTTTCCATTTGACGACATGGAGAGCCTGCAGATGAAATATTTTTGTGCCCATGAAAACATGCTTCTTGGCCCATTGTCTGATGATTATGACAAAGCGTACACCTGTTTTCTGTTTGTATCAGCCAGTGTGGTAATCAATTCTTCCTTTATTGGTGTGATCATAGCAGCCAGGTCAGCCTCCACAAACAAATCTTCAGCAAACAAGGCTCGTAATACACTGTTGCTGCATCTGGTGCAGCTGGGCCTCAGTCTCTCTTCAACTATACACAACCCCTTGCTTATAGCACTCTCAAAGGTCCTAAACAGGATATTCTTGGTGCGCATTCAGATTGTTATTTATGTGTGTATTGTCATCTTTCCCAGATGTCTGAGTGCTCTTATCTATGGCATCAGAGACCAGACCATCAGACCCATCCTCATATGCCATCTATGCTGTCGACTGAAACACTCAGTCATCCCAGCCAAGGCTGGGCTCTCACTCTAGAATACACAGAAGGCATATCTGTGAAGTCTATCTTAAAACAATGCATGTCCATATTTACATTGAAACAGTTTTTGGTCACGGGAATTGTTTCTCATGTCCAAAGTGATTGTGAAGCTATCCCTCCCTACTCCTATTCCAATGTTTGAGATGGGAGACAAAATCCACAGTCTTTGTTCTGTCAAAAATGCATTCTAAAGTTTAGCTGAAGCTAATATAAGGCATCAGTAGTCTGGGTTATTCAAACGAAGTGGGTATCTTCAATGTCAGGGACTTGTTTGAACAAAATTCCCTTTTTTATGTTACTATCTCTCCACTGCAGCTCTATAAGAAAACACTGTGTGGGGAAACAAATACCCACTTGATTTAGTTAACTCAGACTGCTGAAGCCTGATAACAACTTTGGTTGAACTTTGGAATGATTTTTTTTGCACATATTGATGACTGCTGATTTGGTCCTCCATCTCTTCCATTGGAATCACATTAGGAAGGGATTTCTTCAGGGCATGTACGGATAAAAGGAATAATTAAAATAAAAACTACTTCAATGTACATATGGGCATATGAGTATTGTTTTAGGACAAACTTTAAAAACTGTGAATGTATCCTTCTCATTAATAAAAAAAAAATTCTTTTTCATTTGAATATGGAATATGGAGTGAACACAATTTATCTTTAAAAGGTTCAAGTGGGATTAGCAGCAATTTATGATGATATTTATGGCCTACTGTATATAAATACTTCTGTTAAGTAAAATAAACATGATATGGATATTGCCTATGTGATATGTGTTTTATGCAACAAAAATAATTAATTAATCTTTTTCTGTAATATCTCTTATTTGATCATTTACTATGACTCTATCCACCTACATTTCTGCATGTACAAATTCAAAATATAAAATATGTTTATAAATATAGAGAAATTAGGAAACTACGAGAGTGTTAACTGCCCTTATGTCAAACAATATAAATTAACAGAATGTGTAGTATTTCACTTGAGTAACTAGCACTCCAACTTGAGATCATATTACAATGTTAATTACAAACAACAATTATATCTTGCACCAACCATCAATCTCAATAAAAATGAAGGTGACATACACCTACAAGTTGTAGAATACACTATTATATGAACAATAATTGATAGCATAGTGTTTGGATACACTGAGGAGCACTTTCCTTATCCGAAGTGAGGGTCAAAGAACAGAGGGTGTCGTAAGATGTACAGATTGTAAAGTCCCTTGAGGCCAATTTGTGATTAGTGATATTAGGCTATATCGACATTACTGGACTTGACACTCTTAAGATGTTACATTTCATTAACATATGAAGAACTGGAATACACCTCATGGCCTTTGTGTGGTTTACGTTAGCAGAAACTGACGTACAGTAGTTGATCTTATGTGCCTTGCAAACTGATAGATTTAGGAATTATTGAAGAGGCTCTCTAAGATGAACATCTGTTGTTTTGTTAATATTAATGTAACTTAAGTGGTAATAGTTAGTAATAGTTAGCGTTTCCCTAAAAAATGTCCATGGACATGTTCCCAATAACTACTCCAAGCTGGGTAGATGCTGCTGCATCATGAGTCATTTTTTTATATGAACTCCTGAAAATGTCCAAAGAATCAGGTACAGACGTTGTCCAGATTTGCCCCTACAACTATGTTGTACACAAAAGGAGATGGTCTGTGTCAGACGTGATCTCACCTACAGGAAATACATGGTTTGGTTTAGGCTAGGGGTGGCAACTGCAGCAAGAGACTCGAATACGGATGACGCCACATGGCGCCGATTAGACCACAGTCATGTAGTCGGTTCGTAATTTGGTAATAAACAACTGAGTCTCTTGCTGTTCCTTGAATTTGTTGGACGATTTCAGTGTCGGTCCAGAAATCCAAGAATCTCGTTGTCTCTCCAGTTACACATTTTCGTTGACATCTTCGCTTAAATTACTTTTCTTCTTTGCCCTCGGATATTTATATTTTTCAGGTTTAGCACTAGCCACATGATAGAACCGTCATCAACAAGCCCACTCGCTGGCCGTGAATTCTCCGGACAGTGATCGTCTCCATTCTCACATGGGCACAATCGGATATTACAAAGACTTTGTACTAGGGAGCTGGCAGGGTAAAGTATTTTTAATGTCCGGTTCAACTTATTCTGACATTTGCGTTCTCATATAAAGTACAACTCCTTCAGGTATTGTCAATTGATCTTTTTCAATTCAATTGATTTTATATAGCATCAAATCATAACTTAAGTTATCTCAAGACACTTTGAAAATAGAGCAGGTCTAAACCGTATTGTATAATTTCAAGAGAAAAGATTTTCAGGATTGCAGTGCATTTGTGAAAGGGGTTGGATACGATGACGAGGATCAGGGGATTGAGGAGATGGTGGTACAGACATTACATCACTTTTTTTTTTTTAACAATGCTGGCATGTGATTGTCTTTAGAAAAGTGATGTAACAACACAGCTCATAAACAATAGGTGAAGGAAGGCAAACCCTTCAGAGAAGCTTCTGCACTGATAAAAGTATGTAGATGATTTGGGATTTTGCATGTGAACTCAGTGCCATTCTCTGCTTAAAAGATTACTCATTTTCATTGTTGTAGGAATACAAACTGAACAAGGGTCCATGTTTCTGTCTAATTACATCAAGAGTTTAAACATTTTTATGTCTCTTCAATGTTTCTCTAAGATGTCAAATGCAATTCAATCTCAGACCAACATCACTGTTGGGCGGGGGGTACTGGAAAGAGTGTTATTTATCACTCTGACTACAGTACCATGCTGTGTGTTTATCGTCATTAATGGGGTCATGTTATTCACTTTGAGGAGTAAATTAGTGTTTTGTGAGACCTCCCGTTACATTCTTCTATTCAACCTCCTTTTTGCAGACACTGTACAGCTGGCACTGAGCCAGTTACTGTACTTAATAGCTGCATGTAGAATACGGCTGACATATCCTGTGTGTGGTGTTTTCAACATGCTCTCTGATCTCACATTTGAAATCTCCCCTCTCACACTGGTGATGATGTCTCTGGAGAGATATGTGGCTGTGTGCTACCCACTGAGGCACGCTACCATCATCACCATCAGAAACACAGCAGTGGCTATCATTGTGGTTTGGGCTTTCTCTTCACTTAATGTCTTCACACGAGTTATTTTACTGTTAGATTTTCCATTTGACAACCTGGAGAGCCTGCAGATGAAATATTTTTGCGCCAAAGAAAACATGCTACTTGGCCCAAAGTCTGATGATTATGACAAAGCGTACACTTACTCTCTGTTTGTATCAGCTGGAGTGGCAGTCACTTCCACCTATATTGGTGTGATGATAGCAGCCAGGTCAGCCTCCACAGACAAATCTTCAGCCAACAAAGCTCGTAATACACTGCTGCTTCATCTGGTGCAGCTGGGCCTCAGTCTCTCTTCAACTATATACAACCCCTTGCTTATAGCACTCTCAAAGGTCCTAAACAGGATAGTCTTGGTGCGTATTCAGATTGTTATTTATGTGTGTATTGTCATCTTTCCCAGATGTCTGAGTGCTCTTATCTATGGCATCAGAGACCAGACCATCAGACCCATTCTCATATTCCATCTATGCTGTCGACTGAAATTCTCAGTCATCCCAGCCAAGACTGGGCTCTCACTCTAGAATACACAGAATGCATATCTGTGAAGTCTATCTTAAAACAATGTATGTCCATATTTACATCAAACTGTTTTTGGTCACAGGAATTGTTTTTCTTGTTCAAAATGGCTATGGGGACATTCCTCCCTACTCCTATTCCAATGTTTGAGATGGGAGACAAAATCTACAGTCTGTTCTGTCAAAAATGCATTCTAAAGTTTAGCTGAAGCTAATATGAGGCATCAGTAGTCTGGGTTATTGAAACAAAGTGGGTAAATTCCATGTCAGGGACTTGTTTGAACAAAATTCCCTCTTTGAGTTACTATCCCTCCACTGCAGCTCTGCAAGAAAACACTGTGTGGGGAAACAAATACCCACTTGATTTAGTTAACTCAGACTGCTGAAGCCTGATAACAACTTTGGTTGAACTTTGGAATGATTTTTTTACACAGATTGAGGACTGCTGATTTTCTTCCATCTTCTATTGGAATCACATTAGGAAGGGATTTCTTAAGGGCATGTACAGATGAAAGAAATAACTACAGCAAAAAATATTTCAATGTAGATATGGGCATATGAGTATTGTATTAAGACAGACTTTGAAAAAATGTGAATGTATCCTTTAATTATTAAAAAAATGTATTTCTTTTTTTATTTTAACGTGGAGTGAAAATAATTTATCTTTAAAACATTCAAGTGGGATTTGCAGCACTTTATGATGATATTTATGACCTACTGTATATATATATATATATATATATATATATATATATACTTCTGTTAAGTTAAATAAAAATAATGTGGATATTGCCTATGTGCTATGTCTTACGCAAAAATATTAGAGTAAGAACAAAGGTCATGCTATAAATCTGTGGTGATAAGAATCACATTTTTAATTTCTTGACAAACAGTGCCTCTTGTTATTTCAAGATTTCAAGATTTCAGTTCATCTTCTTCTGTAAAATCTCAAGTTTGATAATTTACTATGACTCTTTACATTTACATTCCTGCATTTACAAATTCTAAATATAAAATATTTATATAAATACACAAAAATTAGGAATCTACAAGAATGTTATTTAACAGTGGAAAGCAATATGAAAGTGCATAAACAGATTTTAATTATAGAAAGTATCATATCGGTATCGATATTGATATCGATATTGGCGATTCCGGCCCTGTATTACTTGATATCGGATTAAAAACAAATTTTGTGGTATAATCTACACCTATTAAACAGCACGCCTGCAAAAAAAGAGTGCGAAAATGAATAAAATAAAACGCAAGGGAGGCACGGAGAGAGTACGCGCCAAAAAAGACAGAACCTTCAGGCCCAAGGCTATAGCCCGGAATGTTTCATGAATAGCCCCAGACATTTCACACCCTTTTAGCGATTTGCTGCTCAGAGAAAACTCAGTCAGCGGCTTCTCTGCCAACATCTCTCCTTCTCCTCTCTTGCTGTCGCCAGGTCATTTTGTCATAATTTAAGCCTTTGTGAAGCTCGACAAAATATTTATACAATTATACAATTTCATTTAGCAGACACTTTTGTCCAAAGCGACGTACATTTGAGAGTTCATACAACACAAGCAAGGATCTAGATAGGATAGAACAATGTGAGTAAGTTCCATCACCATCATTAACAGTAAATTAATTACACATCTATCTGTCAAATTACCAGGAAGTAGACCCAATATGAAAAGTGCTGGACCTAAAGTAAAATGAATACCCAATACCTGTTTAACTTCCTTTTGAATATTCTTCCAGAAAGCCAAGAGCTTTGGACAATCCTAAAAATATATCTGTTGAAATAAGAAATGCTTCATCCCTGGACACTTTTAAAAAACACCTCAAGCACCACCTGTTCATCAAGGCCTATGATATCAGCTGACTCCTCCTACACATCACTCTTTTAATTACTTAGCTACAGTTTTTCCTCTGGGTTATTTATTAGTATGATTTTGTGGGCCCTCTTTGTAAAGCGTCCTTGGGTTTCTTGAAATAAGCTATATAAGTCAAATTTATTATTATTATTATTATTATTATTATTATTATTATTATATGTGTGAAGTCCCCGAGCAATCCACAACCCCTCCAACATAGTTCAGATGTATTACTATATTTTGAAGTGATAGATGGATGATTTGGGCCTTCAGTTCACTAAATATCTTCACACGAGTTATTTTACTGTTAGATTTTCCATTTGAGGACATGGAGAGCCTGCAGATGGAAAAATGTTGTGCCCCAGAAAACATGCTGCTTGGCCGAATGTCTGATTATGACAAAGCGTTCGCTTATTTTCTGTTTGTATCAGCTGGTGTGGCAGTCACTTCCTCCTATATTGGTGTGATCATAGCAGCCAGGTCAGCCTCCACAGACAAAGCTTCAGCTCATAAGGCTTGTAGCATTCTGTTGCTGCATCTGGTGCAGCTGGGCCTCAGTCTCTCTTCAACCATTTACAACCCCGTGGTTATCGCCATCTCAAAAGTCACTGACAGATTAGCAATCTTGCGTATCCAGAGTGTTCTTTAAGTGTGTATTATGCTTTTTCCCAGATGTCTGAGCGCTCTCATCTATGGCATCAGAGATCAGACCATCAGATCCAACCTGAAGTACCATCTATGTTGTAGACTGAAACTGTCGATCATTCCAGCCAAGGCTGAGGTCTCACCCTAGGCTACAGTGAATTATTCAACCATTATTCTCATTTAAGAGATGAATAGTGATTGGAAACAAAGCTCAATTTCTTTTAATTTTAAACATAATATATGAATGGCAGCATTTAATTTCATAAAAATGCAAGTTGATTTGCTACACTTGGTAGTGACATTTATTCTCTATATGTCTATGTGTTTTATATCAACAATTACAATATAGTTAAATAAGTGTGGCTTAGTTTTCCAACAGTATTTTATATTCTTTCTGAATTATTTATACTCTGCATATACTAGTTTTGAGTTAAATGCATTATGTATTGTCGTCAACTGTAATTTAACAAATGGGTTTAAATATATGTAGAGATACATACAGTATATATTAAACACTTTAAACTTAAGAGTTAAGATAATTGATAAACAAGATGTTCAAATATTATAAGTTTACTTTCTATAAAACGTTATTTTAAGGTGTTAATATTGTTTTTACCCCAGATATTAATAGCTCCATTAATGAATACATACAATTACCATGTATCCTAATACATATGATTACACGTGTTGGGGGAGTGAAGTTAAAGGTCAATCAATGAAAAACAATGTTTAAACTAAATTAGAATTTTAAAGGAACATTCAAACAATCTGATACATTTGAATATTGGTTCAGGTTGTAGGAGCTTGACACACAGCAGTGCACAATGGTGATGAATCAGAGAATATTTTTTCAAGAATAAGGTATTTAGATGCATTATCTGGCTCAATTTTACACAAAATAAAATCATATTCATTGCAATTTTTTATTGTAATGACTTATTTATCAGTTACAATATTTAGTTCCTCCATCAACCGCTTCAAAATATGTTTAAAAGAAATATATTCTATTAACTACTCTACTTTTCTTCAAATTATCAAAATCCCATGTCTGTGGTGTATGATCAGTTGTTGTCACAATCTGAACATTTTCATTAAAGTTATATGCCTTCATGACCATGATAACTAACAGTAGAATAAAAGAAGTTCAATCCGCAGGGATAGACATAGGGGTCGGGTGCAATGGCAGCCGGGCTGCAGGCAAAGGTAGGGATCTAGGCATTCTGATCCCCGGCATCGCAGACTGGCTTTTGGAACGTGGACCATTACATCTCTGGCGGGGAAGGAACCGGAGCTGGTGCGGGAGGTGGAGCGGTACCAACTAGATATAGTTGGGCTCACCACCACGCATAGCTCTGGTTCCGGCATCTTACCCTTGGAGAGGGGCTGTACTCTCTCCTTTTCCGGAGTTGCCCAGGGTGAGGGGCGCCGGGCGGGTGTGGGGATACTCACGAGCCCCCGGCTGAGCACCACTGTGTTGGAGTTCTCCCCGGAGAACGAGAGGATCACCTCTCTGCGGCTGCGAGACGTGGGGAGGAAATCTCTGACTGTTGTGTGTGCTTATGCACCAAACAGCAGTTCGGAGTACCCGACCTTCTTGGAGTCTCTGGCTGGCATCCTGGAAAGGGCGCCGGCTGGGGACTTCATAGTTCTGCTAGGGGACTTCAACGCTCTATTGGGCAACGATGGGAAAACCTGGAGGGGGATGATTGGGAGGAACGGCCTGCCTGATCTGAACCCGAGTGATGTTTTGTTGTTGGACTTCTGTGCTAGTCATGGATTGAACATAACAAACAACATGTTCGAGCATAGGGTGGTTCATAAGTGTACTTGGTACCAGAACACCCTAGGCCAATGGTCGATGATCGATTTGTGGTCGTATCATCAGATCTGCGGCCGTATGTCTTAGACACTCGGGTGAAGAGAGGAGCAGAGCTGTCAACTGATCACCACCTGGTGGGGAGTTGGATCAGGTGGCGGGGGAGGCCGCCGGACAGACCTGGAAAACCTAAACGTGTATTGAAGGTGAACTGAACGTCCTGCTGAGGCCCCTGTCCACGAGGTCTTCAACTCCCACCTCCGGAAGAGCTTCTCGTGCATCCCAAGGGAGGCTGGGGACATGGAATCTGAGTGGGCCATGTTCAAAAACTCCATTGTGGAAGCGGCAGCTAGGAGTTGTGGTCGGAAGGTCGTCTGTGCCTGTCATGGTGGCAGCCGTCAAGCTGAAGATGGAGGCCTTTCTGGCTTGGTTGGCCCGGAAACAGCTGACAGGTACTGGTTGGCCAGACGGGCTGCAGCTGCGGCGGTCGCAGAAGACAAAAACCCGGGTGTGGGAGGAGTTCGGGGAGACCATGGAGAAGGACTTTCGGTTGGCCTCAGGGAAGTTCTGGCAAACCATTAGACGACTCAGAAAGGGAAAGCAGGGCTTGACTCAGGGCTTGTACTTCCTGCTCTTCCTCCTATGCAGACGCTTCGCTACGTTGCTCTCCACTTTGCTTTCTTTTTTTCATTGCTATGCTTGTCTTTTGCTACTAAATATCTGGAAAGCGGGTCCTGGATACTTACAAATCACTGGGAGTTTAATTTATGAAAGAAACTGAAGGCTACCACTATTTTAAAAACTGTTTTACTTTGTGAGCGTGGCCTATCAGCAGCACAAGCCTGTACTATAGTGAACGGGAGCGAGGTGCTTGGCTAAAGCTAATCAGCAGCAAGATGCCTCCCTTCTCCACGGATGACTACCACAAACTTCTACAGAAGATTGCAGTGCTGGAAACAACAATTCTCCAGCTCGAAGTGAATGTGGAGGTGAATGGACTATGTGGGAATGAAACCACTCTACCACTGACTCAAAACAGTGAACAGGAACAGGCTAATAGAAAGCTAATTAGCACCAACAAGACCACCAAGACGCAAAAAGGCTGTGTACACGGAAATAAATCGACTAGTAGTCCTCCCTGGAACTCTTTTGGTGCAAAGCCAAAGCGTAAATCATGTCCCTGGGAAATGGGAGGAAAACTTACAGGCAGAACCCAGCACCCTCAGATATGTGATGCGACCGGCTGGCCTGCATTAGCATCTGAGCATAGTGCCTCATCAACCCCTGTAGAAAGTAAGGTCCAACCGTGGACAACTGTGAAAGGAGGGATGAGTAACAAACCTTCCCAACAAACAAGTTTGCAACTGGAGAACAGATTTGCTCCACTGTTGTAGGACCTTGGATCTCGATCTGATGCCCTGGATAATCTCAACTCTCCACACAGCAGGGTAAGAACCAAAAGCAACTCTGAAGGTAAAAGGCTACAGGGAGAGCTAACAACTCGGCCTCAAACTCAAACTCAAACTCAAACTCTGATTGTGGGTGATGCTGCTGTTAAAGATGTGAAAAGCATGTGGATATTGTGACTGCACACCCAAATGTGAAATGTGGTACTGCACATTGGGTCGAATGATGTTGTGAAACAACAGTCTGAAGTGCTGAAACAAGACTTTACTGGTCTGCTAAACACGATCAGCTCTGTGAATGCTCAGGTGTTTATCAGTGGTCCCCTGCCACTGATCAGGAGGACCATCAAGAGGAGCCGAGAGATTCAGCAGGTTGCTGGGACTGAACACATGGCTTTCAACAGCATGCAAATCCCACTCAGTGCATTTTATTGACAATTTTAACTTTTTTTGGGTCCGCAGACATCTCTTCGAGGCAGATGGACTCTGCCTAAACAAGTCAGGAGTAAAATTGTTCAACTCCAACCTACTCCACTTCCTGCGTCACTCATCTGTTCCCTCCGAGTACAAACTGTGTAAGAATAATTGTGTTATAATAACATCAACAGCTTAATGGGGTTTGAAGGTCTTAAATGCTATTTCAGATTAATCAAATTTACTATCTATCTAGATAAAAAGATGTTCCATCTCTATTTCAAGGAGCTCCTATAAATGTGTCTCTATTATGTCGTATGCAACTTCATCTCAGACCAACATCACTGTTGGACAACAGAAATGGGGAATATTGGAAATTGTATTGTTTTCTGCTCCAATATAGTGGAGGTTAAACATTCTTCTGTTTAACCTCCTTTTTGCAGATACTGTACAGATGGCACTGGGCCAGTTACTGTACCTAATAGCTGCATGTAGAATAAAATATCCTGTGTGTGGTGTTCTCACCATGCTTGCTGATCTCACAATTGTAATCTCCCATCTCATACTGGTGCTGATGTCTCTGGAAAGATGTGTGGCTGTGTGCTACCCACTGAGGCACGCTACCATCATCACCATCAGAAACACAGCAGTGGCTATCATTGTGGTTTGGGCCTTCAGTTCACTAAATATCCTCACACAAGTTCTTTTGCTGTTAGATTTTCCATTTGACGACATGGAGAGCCTGCAGATAAAAGACTTTTGTGCCAAAAAAAACATGCTGCTTTGCCAAATGTCTGATGATTATAACAAAGCGTTCGCTTATTTTCTGTTTGTATCAGCTGGTGTGGCAGTCACTTCCTCCTATATTGGTGTGATCATAGCAGCCAGGTCAGCCTCCACAGACAAAGCTTCAGCTCATAAGGCTCGTAACACTCTGTTGCTGCATCTGGTGCAGCTGGGCCTCAGTCTCTCTTCAACCATTTACATCCTCGTGGTTATCGCCATCTCAAAAGTCACTGACAGATTAGCAATCTTGTGTATCAATTCTATTATTTATGTGTATATTATGCTTTTTCCCACATGTCTGAGCGCTCTCATCTATGGCATCAGAGACCAGACCACCAGATCCAACCTGAAGTACCATCTATGCTGTAGACTGAAACTGTCGATCATCCCAGCCAAGGCTGAGGTCTCACCCTAGGCTACAGTGAATTATTTAATCATTATTCTCATTTAAAAGATGAATACTGATTGGAAACAAAGCTCAATTTCTTGAAATTTTATACATAGAATATGAATCAAAGCATTTAATTTCATACAAATGAAAGTTGATTTGCTACACTTGCTAATGACATTTATTCTCTATATGTCTATGTGTTCTATATCAATAATTACAATATATGAAAATAAGTGTGGCTTAGTTTTGCAACAGTATTCTATATTTTTTCTTAAATATTTATACTCTGCACATACTACAGTCTAATGTGTCTCTATTGTCATCAATTGTAATATAACAAATTGGTTTAAATATGTGTATAGACCCATACACATTAAACACTTAACTTCAAG
Source organism: Sebastiscus tertius (assembly GCA_916701665.1). Lineage (NCBI taxonomy): Eukaryota > Metazoa > Chordata > Actinopteri > Perciformes > Sebastidae > Sebastiscus > Sebastiscus tertius. The sequence continues at coordinate 2,559 of CAKAOH010030657.1, read as the reverse complement.
CTCTGTTTAACACTGTTGCAAAATCTGTAAGAAATTTGAGTTAAGGTATTTGATATACAAGATGTTCAAATATTTAAAATTTACTTTCTATAAAACGTTACTTTAAGGTGTTTATATTGTTTTTACATCAGATATTAATAGCTCCATTAATGAATACATACAATTACCATCTACTGCAATACATATGATTACACATGTTGGGGGAGTGAAGTTGAAGGTCAATCAATGAAAAACAATGTCTAAATTAAATTAGCAATTTAAAGGAACTTCTAAAAATGTGATACATTTGGATAATGGTTCAGGTTGTAAGAGCTTGACACACAGCAGTGCACAAAGGTGATGAATCAGAGTGTATGTTTTCAGGAATAGAAATAGAGATGCAAAAATTTCATTTTTTTTGGCTGATTCAGATGTTTTAAGAGTTTGATCTGCCAATTCTGATTTGCTTTCTAAGAACTACAATTGACAACAAGGCTCCTGAATGACTTTTTTCACCACTGCCCCGGAATTGTCCCGAAAAATAAATTCAACCATCCCAAACTCAGTCTTAACTGCCAGAAATTCTGAATGTTATCCTTTTACTTTGTTTAAATTTTATTCTCCACTCGTGTTATGAATACAATACTTTATGATATTATTTTGATATTGCCAGTCACTCTGCACCTTTGACCTTGAATAAAAATCAGATGCAGACATTTGAATAAAAAGTTTGACAACCCCTGGACTAGGGTATTGAGAAATAACTTTAAAAGGATTACATCACCCATTAATGATGTTTATAGATCTAGTTACCATGTTAATGTGTGATGGTATCACGTGAAGTGGGTGTGAGGAATGAGTTCTTAAAATGCACGTGAGGACAATCAAACCCTGCAGACCATTTCTGCTCACATGGAATCAGGCATGGCCTGAAAATGGATGTGGTTAACTTTCTGTTTTGCATATGAACTGAATAGACAGCTCTGCAAAAACAATGGATTTTTTTGCTTTTCTGAGAGGACAAACTGTGCAAGAATAATTGTGTTTCTGTGTTATAATTACATCAAAATGTCAATGGGGTTTGAAGGTCTTAAATGCTATTTCAGATTAGTCAAATTTATTTTCTATCTGGATAAAAAGATGTTCCATCTCGATTTCAAGGGGCTCCTCTAAATGTCTCTCTATTATGTCGTATGCAACTTCATCTCAGACCAACATCACTGTTGGACAACAGAAACGGGGAATACTGGAAATTGTATTGTTTTCTGCTCCAATTACGGTGCCATGCTGTGTGTTTCTCTTCATTAATGGGGTCATGTTATTCACCTTGAGGAGTAAATTGGTCTTTCGTGAGACCTCCCGTTACATTCTTCTGTTTAACCTCCTTTTTGCAGACACTGTACAGATGGCAGTGAGTCAGTTACTGTACCTAATAGCTGCATGCAGAGTAAAATTGACATATCCTGTATGTGGTGTTCTCACCATGTTAACCAGTCTCACAAACAAAATCTCCCCTCTCACACTGGTGCTGATGTCTCTGGAGAGATATGTAGCCGTGTGCTACCCACTGAGGCACGCTACCATCATCACCATCAGAAACACAGCAGTGGCTATCATTGTGGTTTGGGCCTCCAGTTCACTAAATATCCTCACACTAGTTATTTTACTGTTAGATTTTCCATTTGACGACATGGAGAGCCTGCAGATGGAAACATTTTGTACCCCAGAAATCATGCTGCTTGGCCGAATGTCTGATGATTATGACAAAGTGTTTGCTTATTTTCTGTTTGTATCAGCTGGTGTGGCAGTCACTTCCTCCTATATTGGTGTGATCATAGCAGCCAGGTCAGCCTCCACAGACAAAGCTTCAGCTCATAAGGCTCGTAACACTCTGTTGCTGCATCTGGTGCAGCTGGGCATCAGTCTCTCTTCAACTATATACAACCCCTTGCTCATTGCCATCTCAAAAGTCACTGACAGATTATCAGTCTTGCGTATCCATAATTTTCTTTATGTGTGTATTATCCTTTTTCCCAGATGTCTGAGCGCTCTCATTTATGGCATCAGAGATCAGACCATCAGATCCAACCTGAAGTACCATCTATGTTGTAGACTGAAACTGTCGATCATCCCAGCCAAGGCTGAGGTCTCACCCTAGGCTACAGTAAATTATTCAACCATTATTCTCATTTAAGAGATGAATACTGATTGGAAACAAAGCTCAATTTCTTGAAATTTCATAAAAATGCAAGTTGATTTGCTCCACTTGCTAATGACATTTATTCTCTATACGTCTATGTGTTCTATATCAATAATTACAATATATGAAAATAAGTGTGGCTTAGTTTTGCAACAGTGTTCTATATGTTTTCTTTAATATTTATAGTCTGCACATACTACATTTGAGTTAAACATGTTTAATATTGTCGTCAACTGTAACATAACAAATGGGGTTAAATATGTGGAGAGATACATATCCATTAACACTTTTAACTGCTGACTGTGTAACACTGTTGCAAAATTTGTAAGAAATTAGAGTTAAGGTATGTGATAAACAAGATGTTCAAATAGTATGAATTT